>CAUYPK010119338.1:0-51608 GCA_963574355.1 Loris lydekkerianus
TGTGAATTGTATTTGTTCCCGTTTTGTTTTTTACTTCAAAATAAGATATGTGCAGTGTGCATGGGAATTTGTTCATAGTTGTTTTTTTTTTTAATAGTCCGGCCCTCCAGCAGTCTAAGGGATAGTGAATTGGCCCCCCTGTTTAAAAAGTTTGAGGACACCTGCCCTGGAGGACCAGAACATTTGTTTCTAGCTGTCAGAGTGTTGGCTGCCAACAGCTCAGTTGAGACACAGAAACAGCCTTCAGCAGGAGGAAGCTGCCTTGTCCAAGGTTATGCCCCTCTCCTCACCCCCACACTCAGACACAGCAGCAACCCGCGTCCCACGGGCAGTTGCTGATGCAGAGACACAAGCGCCCACCCAGCCCTCTGCCTCGATCTGAGCTGGCTCCAAAGCACCGTTCAAGTGCCAGGGCTCCGTGGGATCAGCTGAGGCCACTGTTCCAACTGTACGGTAGCTTTACTTCTGCCTTTCCCGGGCCTGTTTCATTTACTCCCTCCCTGAGCTTGTTCCCAAGAGCACATGCTCATAAACCTCCCACATGCGAATCTCCATCTGCTAGGGTTTAAATGTGGTCCCCAAGGTCCTGCACTGGAAACGCAATCCCCAAGGCCACAGCATTGACAGGCGGGACCTTTGAGAGGGGAATAGGTCACAAGGGCTCTGCCCTCAGGCGTGTCCCTCGCAGAGAAGTGGGTTCATTGCCGAGAGTGGTTGTTATAGAAAGGAGTCCAGCCCTCTCTTGCCTTCGTTACCATCACGTGTGTGCGTGCCCCTTGCCCTTCTGCCTTCCAGATGACGGAACCTGAAGACCCTCACTGGTGCCAGCCTGTCAATCTTGGACCTCCCGCCTCCAGAACTATACAAAAATAAGACTGTTCTTCATAAACTGCCCCGTCCTGGGTACACTGGTACAGCAGCACAAAACAGGCTAAGACACCATCTCTGAGGCCTTTTCCAGGAAACTATGCTAGTGATACTATATTATTTCCATTTTGGAAAAAGATGGAGAAAGAGAAGCAACATCTTCTGCTTGTTCCCTTGCCCTGGCTCATGAGCCTTTTCTCCTACAAAACCCACAACGTCTTCTCATCTGCACTTTCTTATTCCAAAATGAAAGCAGAAGCCAAAGACCTCCAGTCCCCGCCGAGTTTTGTCTTAGCTGCATACACGCGCTAGGTGGCAAAGAGCAGAAGTGCATCTGAGCGGCCCCAGCCCAGGGTCGTGCCCTTCTGTGTACAGAGAAACGTGAATAAAAGAGAACTTTGCTCTGCCATTTCAACCTTGGATCACATCGCAAATAGTTTTGTTCCCCCACAGGTTAAAATCACCCCAATCCAAATAGTGAACAGCTTATTGCAACTCTGTTCCCACTGGGGTAGCAGAAACAGCTAATACCATTTTAAATATATTGAAGCCAGACTTGTTTAGTTATTCTTTGTTAGTACAAGCCAACAAAACTAACTCCTTTTTAGATCTTTTTTCTTAATCCTCCAGAACAATTGGGAGGTGTGTTTGGGAATTTTTTTTTTCCCCTTTTTTGGGTTTTGGTTTTTTTAAATCTCAAATGACTCATTTGGTGGGAACAAATTCATATGTCAGCATGTGGTCTGACCAATATGCCCTATCCATAGGGGGGAAAAAAAAACCCCATATTTTCAAATTAAGGTATATTCAGCAGTTACATATTCTTGTTTTAATTTTTTTAATTTTTTAAAAAATATAATATGCAGCAGCTAGCCAAATAAGCAAAGAGCATGTGCCTGAGATTGCCATGATGGGAAGAATCATCATCCTATTGTTTGAGTCAGAAAAATTTGGTCGTAAGAAACAGAAAGTCATTTCATCTGCTTGAGTAAAAGGGAGTTTATTACAAGTAAAGAGGAGCATTTCATGAAACTCGAAACGCATACATAGGAAATCCAGGCTGCTAGGAGCCTGCTCTGTCTCTTTTCCTCTCTCTTCCCCACCTTACCCCAGTGGCCTCTCACTTCCACTTCTCTCCCTGCCCTTGTCCCGTCCTCTGGCTTCCCTTTGCAAACAGGCTCTTTGTCCATTCACCAGCCCGCATGGCCCCGAAAGCCTGCTGCAGCCCAGTCTTCTAGATGAAGGCATCTCCATGGAACAACATAGTCTTTCTGCCTCTTACCAGTCAAATTTTTGTGATTTCTACCCAAGTGTTTTAGGCTGAGTCCGATGTCCCTGATCTACCTGTTATAAAAACAGTTGTCCAACCCCAATCTTCAGCAAAGCCTCTGGAGACACTTGTAAGAATGAAGGTTGGCCTTTTTCAGGCTCCTCAAACATGTTTTCCCCATTTCTTGGGAATGCATTTCAAGCTCTTAGCAAGTTCTACCCCATTCAGTCTGGCAGACAGGGAGGTGGGAAACAAACTAGTCATCACAGTGAATCTGTACACCGTGTTTACTTTTATATGGACGTGCCCAATAGAGACAGGACTGATAACCCCAAGATTCAAGTGTGTACAACATTCATTAAAAGTAACTGGGAGGGAGGAGGCAGGAAAGCAGAAGGTGTCCACTATACCCACTCATACCTAATGAGCACAGTGCACGTGAGCCAGGTGGTGAGCACACTTATAACCTTGACTAAAACCATACAGAAGAAATTCATGTAACCAAAACACTTGTATCCTCATAATACCGTGAAGAAAAGTTTGATTTGTTCTTTTTTTTTTTTTTTTTTTGAGACAGAGTCTCACTTTGCCACCCTCAGTAGAGTGCAGTGGTGTCACAGCTCACAGCAATTTCAAACTCTTGGGCTTAAGCAATTCTCTTGCTTCAGCCTCCCAAGTAGCTGGGACTACAAGTGTCTGCCACAACACCTGGCTATTTTCTTGGTTGTAGTTGTTGTTGTTTGGCAGGTCGGGGCTGGATTTGAACCCGTCAGCTCCTGTCTTTGTGGCTGGCACCCTAGCCACTGAGCTACAGGTGCCAAACTACTGTGAAATATTTTTTAAAAATTGAAAAAAAATTGTCAGTGATTATTTCTGAAAGCTGGGGATATGAATAATTTTTATAGTTCTTCTTGATTGTTGATTTATTTTCCAAGTTTTTATAATATAGAACATATTTAAAAACATATATCCTAGTGGCCTTCTTGCCTGAATTTTCTGATTAGTTGCTTCAGCCTTCCACCTCACAACAGCGGATTTATTAGTGTAATTAAATGAACGCTGAAGGAGAAGACAGAGAGAGAAGAAAAGATGACTGAATTGCCATGGAACATAACCAGAGTCTGCTTTGATTTTTCAGCCCATCTTTTGATCTTGGGGGAAGGACCCAGAGAAGCCAGCAGTTGGGTGGAACTGGCATCTGACAGCTGATGTTTGTCGTTCCTCAATATGAACTACAAATGCCTCTGACCCTCGTACAGGTCAATAGTCTTTCTGCTTCTACTGGTGCATGGACTGGCTAATCAGGTTTGTGAAAACGGTCACTTACATCTTTTCTTTTCTTAATGATTGGTTAAGTTTATTATTACAGCAGAGTGTTGACAAGCATGGCAGAGACTAAAAATATAGTTCCTTTTCAAAATAAAATATTCAGCATTTCGACTGGCTACAGATTTATTTGGCAATAATTTCTTGGTTAAAATTTCCTGAGGTTTGTTTATATGGTTATTTTGGTTCTTTATTTTAAGTATATCAGCGTTTTTCCACAGCTTCAAGCTATTCTCATCTCAGCATGTAGGAAGTTAGTAACACAGAAGCTCATACTTTAACTCCAGTTGAAGTTTAATTGGCCAGAGAAGCCACCGTGCTAACACTGTCCAGTGAGAATGGCCACAAACTCCCACTCAGGACCACGCACCCAGGTGGACCAAAGAGCCCAATAGCACTTACCTCCCTCTGATCTACAAGCGCGGCCTGTAAATATGGAATAAGTACTGTTTGGAATTTTGTTTCTTAGGAATAAAACTTCATAATTTTTTTAAAGATCCATAAAAAGAGGGTAGTTGCATTTAAGGCAGTTGCCCACCTAGATTAGACACATCAGTGGTACCACCAGTCTTCCAAACATCTGTGGAGTTCCTGTTCTGAAATTGCTCTCAGATATAGTTTATGAAATGCATCAGAAAATTAGTCTCATTAGTTTCTAATCACATATGAATGAGATTAAAAAGTTAGATTACTCAATTTATTTACCAGACCGGGTTCCAGATGCCTTTTGCATTTTCTAAATAGCAGATCCTCTCACAAAACCAAAGTTTGCCACCAATAAATCCTTCAAAACCACATGCCTTGGTCTAAGACAAGAATTCCAATAAGAGAATTCCAAAAGGGATTAGAATAATGGCAGAATCACTGGAGTAAATATACAACCCTCCAACCTAACAATTCTGAACGGGGCATTTGAATCTGTAGGGTCAGACATGCTTTAAAACAAAATTAAAAAATTCTTTCATTCAACTAACATTGAATAAACGTCAAGTTCAGTTCCAGAGAATACAGCAGCAAACATATATTAGTAACTCTACAACAACACTAATCTTAAGAGAATCAATTTCAAGAAGTGATCTAAAATGCTATTTTAGAATTATGCTAATGCCAATTATCCCAGTCAGAAAAATATATTTAGAAGAGGGGAAACACTTCAATGTCTTTTTATTTGTTGTATTTTTTTTTTTCCTATGCAGGACTTTGAAGCAAAGCAGAGAAGTATATTTGCATTCAGCTAAATTTCATTTGAATCCCTGATAACCTCTGAGAATTTGGAAGGCTACCTGGGCTGGAATAGGTAACTGTAGCTACCTTTTTGTCTTAAAGTAGTTGTTATGAATAAAGAACTAAAATCTTAAACTGTTGTTTAATTAAAGTGTCTTTGTCATCATCGGTGGCAGCAATAACTTTGTCTCCCAAGTTCTATCCCTTTGAGGAAAAGGCAGGAAAGTCAAAGTTGATCAGTTACTGTCAACAAATATAATTTGGACAGCAGGAATGGTGTCACCTACAAAATGCATGCCTTGGTGACATGTCTTTGGTTGCAATGAACTCATAGAAGTAACCTCCAGGATTGGGGTCTTACTGTGACTGTAACAGGGATACACAGTCTTCTAGTCCGTAGCTAAGAACAGTTCTGGAAGGTCATCCCTCCATTTCCACATTCTTCAGATATCTGAAGGTCCCCTAAGCTTGCAGCGTTTTGAGCGGTGGAAAATAATCTTACTTATAAGGTGACTATAGCTTGACAGGCAAAATCTAGAAAGACAGGCAGCTCCACGCTCCCATTTAGAAGATGACCAGAATCTGAACAAAAACAGAATTATATTACAGTGGGAACATCAAAATGCCTGTCAAACTACAGAGGATCCGCTCATGTTAGGTGAAGCCCTCGGTCTCTCCCAGGAGTCCCAGGGCTAGTACTTAAAGGGGTACTCCTCCCACTTTTCAAGATCCCTCTAAGTTTGTGGGTATCAACTGATCACAGGAACCAGTCCTCTTTACTCAAGCCCACCCATCTCTCTTTCAGGTCCTCAGGACCTTGTTTATATCAGACACAGTCTTTTCAT
The DNA here is from genome assembly GCA_963574355.1 of Loris lydekkerianus. NCBI lineage: Eukaryota > Metazoa > Chordata > Mammalia > Primates > Lorisidae > Loris > Loris lydekkerianus. Next base: position 5,533 of record CAUYPK010119338.1, read on the forward strand.
AAATGACATCACCATTACAACTAAGAAGTGAAATCTCCTGCCCTGACTGAACATGATCTTGATTTCATCTACTTCTCTTGGGTCCTAACCTTGACCTTCTAAGAGGCTATGTGGCAGGCATCTATAACTACACTTCTGCACTGGCTCCCATCCCAGATCTCGGCGATGAGTGAGCAGGGCAAATGTTGACACCAAATCTCAACAGATGAGGAAAACTGCCTGTCTAGCCCAGGGATTCTGTCTTGGTTAGGAATTATTAACCAATTATTTCCAACTCTCTTAAAAATTATTAACCAGTTATATCCAACTGTCTAAGGAGCCATTCCTAAAATCTCATCCATTCAAATAAATTCCTCCCTGCTGGCTAGAAAAGTCATGTTTTATTTGGAATACAAGTCCATATGGATACAAGCCTATGAAAGTGTCACTAGTATATAATTTTTTTCAAGTTACCATTATATAAATGAATAGTGGGAGTAGCTAACATTTATGGATAATAATTGGCACTGTCTATTTTTTTCATTACATTAATTTGAGCAGCGCCTGTGGCTCGAAGGGATAGGGCGCCAGCCCCATATGCTGGAGGTGGCAGGTTCAAACCTAGCCCCAGCCAAAAAACCAAAAAAAAAAACCGAAAAAAAAAAAACAAAACATATTACATTAATTTGAAATAGGAAATGGACATTCAGTAAATTTAAATTACTGGGGTTAATAATTCAAGGTGGATAAGAATACGAATGATTTCCTCTTGTATAGCAAAGTCTTATAAACGAAAAGAGAGAATTTTAACGACCTGTGATGCTGGCTTTTTCTGTATCAGGCTAATATCCCTAAGAGCTATACAAGTTAAGATAATTAAGTTCACAAACTCGTCCTAGAAAAAGTGCTACTTATCTTATTGCTGAATATCACTATGGTCACCTTCAAAGTATGCCTCTGGGGCAGCTGTGCAGAGACGCCACAGCCAAATCCCCCCTCCACAGTACTTTTTCTAGGATGAGTTTGGAAACTTAATTGTCGACCTTGTAGGAATATATCTTTACATGATGCAAATTTGTACAGCTTTGGACATTGCAGTCACCTTAGAGGCCAGGAATTTAGGTACTATATGATTGGAATGGAGACTGCCCTTGATTTATTTAAATCTAAAGATGGTGATTATTTTTCCTTTGCTATCCAGGAAAGAGCCCCTTGCTATGTCTTGTCTTCTAACATTTTATCACACAACTGCTTTGAATCTTTGCACTGGTGAATGATACAAAGATTTTTATAAATCTTCTTATTTTATTTATTTATTTATTTTGCAGTTTGGGGCTGGGAATGGGTTTGAACCCACCACCTCTGGTATATGGGGCCTATGGGGCCGGTGTCCTACTCCTTGAGCCACAGACACCACTCTGATACAGTTATTCTTTCAAAGTATCTTGTAACTGTATCATTAGAATATAAGTAGACTTCCGTCTTTGCTTCCTTTTTTTTTTTTTTTGAGACAGAGTCTCACTTCATTGCCCCGGTTAGAGTGCCATGGCTTTATCATAGCTCACTGCAACCTCAAACTCTTGGCTTCAAGGGATCCTCCTGCCTCAGCCTCCAGCGTAGCTGGGATGACAGGTGCATGCCCCACACCAGTTAATTTTTCTACTTTTAGTAGAGACAGGGTCTCACTCTTGCTCAGCTGGTCTCCAACTCTTGAGTTTAAGAGATTATCCTGCCTTGGCCTCCCAGAGTCAGTTGTTGGCTTTATACCTTTATTATTTAGACAGTACTTAGTGTCCAATATATGTTAGGCATTGCATTTGGGTCTGAAAGTATAGATGATGACACAGTCTTTACTCTTAAGAAACTTTGAGTCTAGCTGCAAAGATAAATGGATAAATTACTAATTGTGGCAGAATATGGCAAATACATTAATGAAAATATGCACTAGGTGTGTCAGTAAAAATGTATTTCTGAAAAACTGAAAATTAACGAAAGTGACATTTGTTACCTCTGGACTAGACTGGACTGGCGATTGTAAAGTAGATGAATTGTGCTGACCCCGGCCTAGTTTGGCACATTTATTGGTTTTCCTCTTTCCTGTAGACACCTCTGCCTGTTTGCTGGAGAATATTGTGCAACACTGGACCTTCATGATTTCCAAGCACTCAGAAAAATGCTGTTTGACCACCAAGTAAATTCTTCTTGATTGCTTTGGATTAAGAAGGGCTACTCTGGTGAATCAAGCCAAAGCAGCACTCAGGAAGTGAGATGTTTTGTTTGAAAGGAACATAAAAATCAAAGCTAGAAATGGGGGCTGCCTAGGCACCCTGTTCCAAAGCCCTCTTAAGTCTGTGAATTCCATCACCAAGGCCTCACTTCCAGACCTCAGGAACATGGCTTCAACAGGTCTGCATATTCCAAACCCACGCTTCCCACTGCTCTCATTCTGTGGCTTCCAGGCCTGTTTCAGGAATGCAATGCAAAATTATAATTTCATGGAATATTATGCAATTTTTTCTAATAGAAGGCCACTTAAAATTGCCCAATTTCATTAATTACCGTGCCCATGTAGATGACTAGCTGGTTACAATTCAAATTGTCCACACTTTGGTTTGAGTTTTTGTGTTCCCTCCAAAATTCATGTTGAAATGTAATCCTCATTTTGGTGGTATTAAAAGGTGTGGCTTTGGGAGGTGATTAAGTCATGGAATTAGCACCCTTATAAAAGGGTGAGCCCTTGGATTGAGCCCTCTGTGCCTTCTGTTTTGTGAGGACACAGAGTTCCTCCCCTCAGGAGAGGCAGCAACAAGGCATCATCTTGAAAGTAGGGCGCAGCCCTCATGAGACACCAACCCTGCTGGCTCCTTGGTCTTGGACTCCTGGCCTCCAGAACCCTGAGAAATAAATTTCTGTTTTTTACCAGTTACCCATTCTGTTAGGCATTCTGTTATAACAGCAAAAAAGGGACTAAGTCTATAAAAGCAAAAACAAATTAATCAAAAATCTGTTGATAAACCCTGGGAGGGTTTATTTCTCTAGGCACAGATATATTAATATAAAAATCTGAGTTATGACTGAGGAAGAAGAATTCCTGTTACCTTCATGCTGTGTCTGTCAGATGTAGCAACTCCCAGAGGTGATGGTGCCCGTCAGGGCTCAGGGGTCCCCTGACAGCTGTGTTAACTCACTGTAGGAAACTTAGTCAAGCTACTTAAACTTTTTTCTAACTGCAATAACCCACCTATAGAAATAAAACTATGTATTAAATTTTTGAAGTATGAAATGAAAGATAATATGAGTAGAGAAAATTCCGTTTTTAAATTTATTGAAATACAATATCATTTAGAAAACAATTAAAGTAATATATGAAGTCAACAATTCACAGACGTTTGATATTAGAAATCCTTTGTTGACTTTGTGACATCTTTACATTTCTCCCATTTCCAAATATTAATATAATATACAGACATAATTTAGGTGTAGTGCATTTTTAGTGATAGAGATATACATTTGTAGTAAAAAATTAAAACCATACAGAAAGTTGTACTTTTACTACAATAAATGTTTCAATAAAAATACTTATTCATTGGATACATGGGCAGCGCCTGTGGCTCAAAGGAGTAGGGTGCTGGCCCCATATGCCAAAGGTGGCGGGTTCAAACCCAGCCCTGGCCAAAAACTGCAAAAACAAAAACAAACAAACAAAAATACTTATTCATTGGATACATTCTTAGAAGTAGAAATGATGGATGAAAGAACACGTGCATTTAAAATTTCAATAAATATTTGTCAACTTGCATCAGTTTTTTATTTTTAGTTGAGACAGGTCTCACCCCTGGTCAGGCTGGTCTTAAACTTGTGTGCTCAAGTGATTCACCTGCCAGGAGGATCACTCTGAGCCCCTGAGTTCGAGATTGCTGTGAGCTATAACACCACGGCACTCTACCAAGGGTGACAACGTGAGACTCTGTCTCAAAAAAAAAAAAAGAAAAAGAAAATTGTATGGTAATATTTTTAACCAAGCAAAAAAATTTGACATGATCAGTGGAAAATAGGAAAGGAGAAAAAGAAACCAAAAGAATCTATGGTAAATGAAAACCATTAAATCAGATGGTACAAATATTATACATTCTAATATAATAATTAATATTATGTAATAGTATCTCTCATGTTATGCATATTATTATTATATGTTAAAGCAGATAAAAAGATGGAGAGCATGTATTATTATTATTATTAGCATGTATTATTATTAATCATTAATACTATTTCCAAGACACATACTTTAAAAAATACAGGAATTTGAAACAAAAGTGATAGAAAAGGATACACCAGTCAAATACAGATCAAAGAAAGATGAGATAATAGTTCCAGTAATTACATGTAATATATTTGATCTAATACTAATGTCAGATAAAACAGAATTTAAGGTAAAAGAAATCATAAGGCATATTTCTAATAAAAAGATGGATTATTTGGAAATAGTGTTGGCTCATTACATAAAGAAAAATAAATTTGGAGGCCTACCTCACACCATTAAAGAATAAGTGAAATAATAAAATGAAAATAAAAAATGTAAAATTAATAGAAGAAAATGTTGGGAAATTTCTTGAAAAACCCCCAAGAACAAAAACCATGAAAGCAACAACTAATGGATTTGATGAAATCAAAATTAAAGATTTGGGGTCAACTAATAAAGCCTAATATTCACTAAGCAAAGTTTTTAATGTGTATTCACCCTTCTAATCTTTCTAATGCCTCTAAGAGGTAGGAGCCATCATTACCCTGATTCTAGAGGAGGAATGAGGCACAGATCAGGTAAGCAACTTGTCCGAGGTCACATCAGGAGTGTAGGAGCTGTAGAGGGCCCTTAAATGTAACCACTATACCCACCTTGCGTCTGGGAGACAACAGAGACAAATTCCACACGTGAGTCATAGACAGGAAGAAAGTGTTTTAAATATCTATAATTTACATATTAGAATATACCAAAACATGTCCTGCAAATTGGCAAGGGAAAAAAAAAGGAAAATTCTGTAGAAAAGTGAGCAAAAGATACAAATAAGCAATTTCGTTGAAGAGAAAACCAAAGAGCTAACTAGTCTATGAACAAATGCTTAATTTAGCAGATAATAAAAACATGCACAATTTTTAAACGGTAGGCCTTACTGGTCTTGCCCCAGAACCTCCCAGTACTTCTCTGCTGAATGAAGGAGTAAATAGCTACTCTTGGAACAGGAGGAGCACACGCTGGCCCCTCTATCAACCTGTACCTTTGCTAGTCCAGGAGCGAGGCATTTCTAAATCTCAGGCCCCTTTGAACGTGAATATCTCCTACCAAAACATCTCCGACTGGATGTGACTTTGTTTCCTCCAACTTCTCAAAGCTGTTGCTTGTGCCTCTCCTATGCCACTGACCATATTCTGCTTCTCACTGTAGTTCTTTGTGTCTGGGTCCTACAACTGGTCCCCCAAGGATACAAACTAAGTCATCTAGAATTCTCTGTAGTACTAGCATAATGTTTTGTGCATAGCAGGAGCCCAATAAATATTTATTGAGTTGAATTTAGTGGAAGTGAGGTATGTTAAGCTCCTGGCAAGTAGTCAGGAAACCATGGGAGCTTTGAAAATGAAGAAAAAAAGATGGGGAGGGGTAGAAAAAGTTAGACCGGCTCTGCACTTTCTGAAGTATTCTCTACAGAACACAAACCCTATAAAATGCTACCTGAAGAGAGAGTCCTGGGTCAAATAATTTTGTGGAGCAACACACAATCCAGTCCCACTCTCCCAATCCTTCTGGGTATCGAAAGTGGTGATGTGCTGGAGTTAGTGTGTTCCAGCTTGCAAAGGTGTTAAATATTTAAGAATTTTGTAAGCTGATTGTTAAACACACCTATTATTAAAAATTTAATTATATAACCTTACAACTAAATAAATTCCATTAAAAAGGTAATAATTGCTGAAAACAATATTTCCTAATTCATTTACTCATTTTGCTTCTTGCGTGTTTTTTGGTGTTTGCATCTATGGAACCACCCTGTGTAAGTACTACGTGAGGGCACTGTCACAGGTATTTCCCGTCTTCACAATCATAGATGTCATCTTGGTAGCTGGAAATAGGCTGTGATGGGGAAATTTACACCACAGAAATCAGCAGCTGCTACAAAGCAGGGCTTTTTCTCTAAAGAGAATGCTCCTTGTCACAAATATATCAGTCTGTTAAAACCCCTGATAGCCGTAAATACACCTATTTAACCGTCAAAGTCACTGTTCTGAACTTCATTTGCTCTTGAAATTTTCTTTTAACGCATAACATCCGTCAACATCCCAAGACACACGCAATAGGAAAAACAGGACTAGCTGATCGCTAGGGCCTTTTCTAGTTCTTACCACATATATAATTGACAAGCCTTTGCATGCCAACTTACCATGCCCACTCCTTAGATTTTGAGTGTTTTAGGGAAGTGGATATAGATTAATCAACCTTCTCTTTTTCAAATTTTTTGGAAAAAAGCATCAAAATAATTTAAAATGATGTCTACTTCCTAGGAGCTATTAACTGACTGATTTACGATTCCTCAGTTCCAAAGAGTTTGGTTAAGGGCAGAATATTGTATAGAAAGACTCTACTTACATTCCATGACCGAGCAAGGAAATCAATGCCTCTAAATCTCATTTTCTTCATCTATAAAATGGGATATAGTACACGATTTTTAAGAAAGCAGACCAAGAGTGTACAGAATTACTTGGCTAGCTATGCAGTTTTTAACATATAAAGGAAATATGATTCGGGTGTTTCTCTCTGAAAGTGGTGTGATAAATATGGTTCATAAACAATCTGTAGGTTAGTTTACCAAATCTAAGAAGCCTTCTCCCAAATGCCCATAGCAGAATGGATAAAGCCTGGCTCTGACCCCAAAGTAACCTAACTATACTTGATGGTGACAGCTCACATGTGATTGTTAAGTTGCCTCCTGGCTTCATGGCTCAGCTCACAGGAAACTACAGCTATGTTTTCAAAAGATCTAATCAAAGACAATTGTATCCAGACTGATAGTAAATGGGAATGAGGCCGGGTGGTCCCCGAACAGATGGAAATTGTAGCAGAATGTTTTCAAGAAGTGGTCCTTATAACAGCAAATTGTTATGATTCAGAGTCCACATGCAACTTGATTTAACTCCAAGAAAGGTGATTTTTATCTCTCAGGTCAAATTCATGTGGCACAAATCCACTTTGGAATAATATTTTCATGGACATTTTCATTTTGGCTAAGGATCTAGAAACGTCAAGCTGTCTCTTAACGGGTCACTTTACAAAAGTGAGGATGAGAAGAGCGGAAGAGAGGAGGGAGGAAAAGCTATGGCTCGCTCTTTCTCTCTTTGATTCTCAAGCACGTAAAAGCGTGGCCAAATGCCTGGCACACGCTTCCTGCTTTAACTGGCCTGCGCCCAAGGATCTGGGGTCTTCAGTGGAGAGCTCCATTGCAGCCCTTCTTCTGCTCCTGCTTGTAGGAGTGACCTCCTAGACGCTTAAAACCAGACCAGCACAGGCAGTGCCTGCCCAGGATAGACACCAGGCCCAGACCTGCAAGCAGAATCCTGGATGCCTGAGCTGGGCCTGGTGTTCCTGCAGAGATAACCAGGTTCTTGGAGTAACAATGGCCACCGGGGAAGGCTGAGGACAACATCAAATTGCCAACCCACGTGGACATAGTTTCACATTTTAACAACAGATTATGAGCAGTCCAGAGCATGCTTGCTGAATGTCAGTCCTCCTTAGAAGTAATCCCTCGCTAGTGACACATTTTCCAGTTTCTTGGCTCTCCCCGTGTAGAATAATTCAGGTATGGGCAGCTATGGGATCACCAGTACAGATTAATAGTGCAATAACCAATTATGTCTTATTTAAAAATAAAACGGGACACTGATATTTATCTACAACTCATGTACATACTGGAAAATTCAGGTTTTCATAATCATTATTTTATTAATCGTCAAAACAACCCTATTAGGTAAGAATCAGCACATTTATAGTATAGATGGACAAAATGGATACATATTATCACCCTTATAATTCAGAAGGACCCTTGTATCATAACTGGTCAAGTTACTAACCCAAAGACCCTGATAATTGATAGGGACAAAGTTCATACATGGGTCTGTCTGGTTCCCCAAAAGGATTTCTTTCTACTGTACTAGAGGGTAGTGATCACACACAGCCTCTGAAGCCACATTATCAGGATTAGAACCCTAATCCCCACCACCTAGCTGGCTGTGTGAGCTCAGGTAAGTTACTCATCATCTGTAGGCCTTCTGTCTTCTTACACTATTGGAAACAATAGTATAATAATTTCCTCAGAGTTTTGTTGGAGGATTAAATGTCATAAAGTCCTTGGGACAGTCAGGCACATAGCAATCATTTAATAAGTGTTAATCTGTTTTTGTTCTTTATCTCTCAGGATAGCCAGGCCAGCCCATTCATGGCCCGGATTTTTCTGGGTCAAGGACCTCAAATCTACTTAATTTCACCTACTTTCTACTCCCAGACCAAACACTGACTATCTAAGAGAATAGATTCTTCAGGTTATTCTTCCCCTCCCTCAGCACCCCGACTCCTCCATGACCAGAATTCCCTCCTCTGTGATCTGTCTAATCCTGCCCTGTTCACCTTCTCCCATCTTCTCTGCAAACACCTGACTGTCGAGTCTCTGGGCTCCCCTGGCTGGGCCCTGGAAAACCTTGCTCCTGGATCCTTGCTTCTGCTGAACCCAGCAGCTCTGTCACACTTAAACCCTTTCAATTACCATATACAAACAGGCCCTTTACAGAGTGCCCACTGGCAGCAAAGCATATACAGACCCACAATGGGGTGCATTCAGCAGTCAAACATGAACTTCTGGCTGTGGGCTCACATCTCAATGGGCTTTGTAAAGCAGTCATCTGTGCCCTCCTAAAAGGGCAGGGCCAGGACAGAGCTCTGAAGCTGACCAGGCTCAGCTTTTGGGAAGATTGCCTACATGCCTTCTGGGTACAGTGCAAACCCACTGATTCATCTCTGTGCTGTATCAGCCTGGATAGAATTGCCCAGAGACACCAAGAGGGCGGTTACAGCCCCTGCAGAGGTGACATTTGTATTTCTTCCTTTGTGTTGGCAAGCTGTGTGTGAAGTGTTTGTAAAGTTACCTGGGAGAAGCACATTGAATTAGGGTTAGGACGACAGGCAGGTTCTGGTGATTCTGACGCCTTTACAAGGTCTGTCTACTAGAAGCCAGTTAACCTTGGTGAAATTGCAACCTTGCTCCCCCACCCCCACCAACCTCTGGCCCTTCATAAACCAACAGCATCAGCTTCCTAACTGAAGGTAGCATTCTCAAGTTCTGTCGAGGATCAGGGACATTTCCAGGTAGTTCCCTCAGCAAGAAGCTTTATTTCTAGTGAAGTATAGCAGGAGGCAAACTTGTGTATAATTATCAATTATATAATTGCTTTCTTATTGAGAAACCTTCCGTGTGAGATATTTCAAACCACTTTGGACAAAGCAACATTTCCTTCTATGATTTAGGGGGGGAACTGATATAAAAAGACCTAGCAGAGAAATGGTATAAGAACTGGTCTTTACAATTCTGAGGCTTTTTATAGGTTTTACCATGATGTAGCTATATACAGTATTTTATTTGAAGTTTTACAATAAAGCATGTATTTAAACACATCTGCAATAAATAAAACCAAATAATCAGCAGTTATTACTAATATAAAACCCAGGCTTTCAGAATAGTTTTTTTCCCCTCCTGCTTCTCTCAGAGTATTTGTAAAATATAACATCTAAATGTCTTTTCCCAACTTCCCCCCTACACACACTCTCTGCTTCTCCTGAACACACCCACTTCCCCTCTGTGGCCTCTGACCACTGCGTTTGGCCTAGAAAGAGCCCTCCCCACCCCCATCCACTTCTGACTCACATCCCCACCTCGGGTCAAGTCCTACTTCTCTGACCCTCACAGCCTAACTCTGTGTCCCCCACACACCCCTTTTAAGCAGAGCAATTACTGCTGATGGGATGGCTTTGGCAATTAGCCCAGGATTGCCACGAAACCATCTTCCATTGGTCTCCGTTAAAATGTCACTCATACATTTTACCACTGTTGGGTTTTCCCCTGAGTTACAGCTCATCTCCTCAACTGGACTGGACTGTCACTGTGACACCTTTTGTGTCCTTCAGAAAGCCCAGCACATCATGTTATTGCCAGGAGATCTTGTTTTTGCTCTTTCGTCCTCACTGACTCTTTTCTGCGAGTCCACACACTCTCGCTAAATCCCGCAGGCTGTGCCGCTCTCTGGGTAGCTGACACTCCCAGCTCTGTTTGTGTTGGAACGTGGGACACAAGCAAACCATGCTGTGAGCAACTTTCTTTAAAATGGGCAAAGGAGAAGAGTCATGTCAACAAGTCCTTTCCCATCAATGACTTTACAAAATTCACAGAGCTGTATGTTATAGCTCAGTTAATATTACTTCTCAGACATGTGTGACCCATATTTCCACATCCTGCCAGAAACAAGCTTTCTCAGGCAGCCGGAGATGCTGACACACCTCCGTAGCCGTGATTACATGAAGGCCAGGGAAAGGCTACCCAGCTGCGGAGGCTGAATCACCTCTATTCATTTCATATCCAGAGACATTAGAGAGCTGAACTAGCTGTGCTAATTTGAAATATACTGGGGAGACCCAATCTGTGAAATGGTGAGAAAGGTCTGTCTTTTATTGACAGACTTGAAACTGGACCTGAGGGTACTTCAGATTTCAGTTACACGAGCAGAGGGGTTTCTTTGTGCTTGAGGAGTGGCTTTTACATCTCTGAGTTGGAACGAGTTCAATGGAGGAGACCTCAGAGCCTTATACTGGCTGCATCTACTCACTATAAAGCACTGTGTGTGCCTCAGCAGTGAGCATCCTGAGTCTGTTAGCACCCCTGCCCTGCACAAATGCATCAATCCTGCAATGTCAGAAGACAACGAGCCTCTCTCTGCCAGCACAAAAGTGCCATATAAAATTGCAAGAGGTGCGTGTAAGGATGAAAACGTCTCTGAGTTTACACAGTTCCTAACCTGGTGAGAACTCCATCCCAGGAAAATCAGGGCAGCCCCTTTGCTGTGTTTGGCAAAGCCTCTGATAATCATGTCCTTTGCATGTTTATACTCCATGAAGGACCCGTCTGCAAAGGCCACCCCTCCGATGTTATTAATCATTGAATTTGCTTTATAAAACTTTGCACCTCTTTCTTATTTCATCATTCAGTAGAAAGGAATCTCACTTTCTGAAGCTCTTACTAGACACTTAGACAGTATTTTCCGAGCTGGCTTTGCCTGTTTGCAATTTCTTCCTTTCCATGCATGCAGAAATGGAGATCAATCCTGACAATACCTCGAACTGGTTCTGATAAATGTTCTTATGTGAGTTTTCAAACGTGAAAAGGCTCTTTAAAATTGCTCTCAAATAATATTACATCAGAAGAAGAAATCCGCTGTCCAGATTTCTATAGGTCAATTTTTGAGATGCCAGAAACTTTTACAGTGCCTTTTATATGGCAGTGATGACAAATTTCTCTCTCTGAATCTCCACCCAGTCACTGAGGCCAGAGGTATCTCTGTCTCAAAGGAAGATCTGGGGGGACCCCAGCTCTCACTGGCAGTATACTCTGACGTTATGTGCCACTCTTGTATGCAGTTAAGTATACAATGGAACCTCTCCCACTTGACTACCTAAGGGACTATAACAAACTGGTCAACATATGGAAGTGCTCAACAGAAGGAAGGAACTAGACCCACTGTACTAACATGTACATGTGTTGCATGTCCAGTCTATGAAAGTTAGGTCAACTTAAGGAGGTGGTCAGTGTAGGGAGGTGGTCAGCTACACAGGTTCTACTGAATTATGAATTATGGTACCTAAGTTCAACTAAACGAGACAACTCAAAACAGGCAAGCAGCTTGAAAAGATTGAGGACAACGAATAATACACAATCAACCCAAAAGGGATGGTAAAACTTCCCCTCTGCTGATCATTTACACTCTTTATCAGCTAAAAACCAACCAGCCACAACATGAGAGCTCAGAAAAAATTTGGTGTCATGTGGGAGGATTATAACTGAATAATACTGAGTTTTTCCACAATATTTTAATGTTAAAATGATTTGTATTAGAATACATTTATCAAGAAAATTTAGAGAATTCTTTGCTAAACAAATGGTTAAAAGGTCTGTATTAGTTTCCTATCACTGCTGTAACAAATTATCACAAACTTAGTGGCTTAAAACAACATGTATTTATTCTCTTGCTCCCCTGGAGGTCAGAAAGCCTAAAATCAAGACATCAGGAAGGCTGTATTCTGTAAGGAGTTTTTAGGGAAAAGCCTGTTTCCTCACCTTTTCTGGCTTTTAGAGGCCACCCGCATTCCCTGCCTTGGGCCTTTTTCTGTATCTTCCAAGCCAGTGACATAGAATCTTCACCTCTTTTTCCCTGACTCACCCCTGCTTCTGGTGGCACATCTGCTTCTCTGACCCTGACCTTCCTGCCTCCCTCCAATATGGACCCAATGATTACATGGGGTCCACCCAGCTAATCCAGGATCATCACCCTGGCTCAAAATCCTTAATTTACCCACATCTGCAGAGTGCCCTTTACAGTGTAAGGTGGTATATTCCTTGGGTCCTAGGGTTAGACCTCTTTGGGTGGCTATTTTTCAGCCTACCCTATGCATCTACTTTATATAGATGCATAAAGTTTCGTTTCTCTACTACAATCTGAAAAAAAATTATCTTTAAATTAGCCTGATCATAAAATGAAATCTACTGTTCATATTTATTCTCCTCATTTCCCCCTTCAATTATTTACTTAATGCCCTGGAAGAAGAAATATAATAATAACCTCCATGATTAAACAACCTCAGTCAATCACTTTAACAAATGTTTATTGAGCATAATGTATCATGGTTTAGCCAGTTGACTTTTCTTCATTTTCCACACAGGAACCTGGGGAAGGCTGTGACCAGCACGACAGTCAGCACTGCTTTCAATGGGAAGTTTACACTGCCGTGTTGGGTCACAAAACAAAGGGTCAATTCAGAGGTGGAAAAAAAAATCAGCCCAATGGGTTGTTTGACTTTCACACAGGCAAAACAGCCATTGGACTGATGCACTCTGTCGTTCTTTTTCATGCAGTTATTTTAGCTCCTTATAACTACAAGCTAAGTGTGCCATTTATGTAAACATACAGTAGTCTATTTGCAGGGTTATCAAATGTTTTAATTCATCTGTGAAACTGACATTCACCACTCCCAACACATATTTATTTACCTACGGCACACCCAACCCTCACCAAACACCTCCTGTTTTTGCCTTTTAGCCTCAAGCAGAGTTCTCTATCCAATCAAGTCATTCTTTTTTTGTTTGTTTGTTTTTAAACTCAACAAATATTCCATGAATGCCTATTATGTGCCAGTTAGTGCCAAAGGCAAAAAAAAAAAAAAAAAAATAGCAGGATGCATGCATAGTGATGCTGACAATACTTTTTGGCAAGAGGATCTAAGGTGCCCCTAGCAGGATGGGTGGACTCTACAGTTTGGAGAAGCACTCTGGGAGCTCAGGGACATTTGGATGGTCTATAGTAGTGTTCTTGGTCAGATGGTAAGGCCCTGGGACTCTGAGAAGCAGTACCATATCTTACAGCACTTGTGAAACTCCACTTTACAAAAATGTCTGGAGAACGCAGATCTGTTCACTGAGGTTACTAAAGGCACCTTTTCCTTTTTGAGGTCCCATTTCACTGGCAAGTTGTCTAATAGGTTGGAAGGGTCTTACCTGGGGCCTCTTGATAGAAGAGGAGCCTGGGGGTCCCAAAGGGCATAGCACAATGAAGGCATGAAGAGTTTGGACTAAGGGCCCAGGCTCAACTCCAACAACGATTGGATGGAGGAAGGAGGTGGGTGGAGGGATCAGGGGTGGCATTCTGGCATCATGTGTGGAAGAGGCTGCAGACCCCTCCAGACATAGCCTTTCTTGCACACAGTTTATGCAAGTGAGCATAAACTTTAGAAAAAGAAATCTGTACAAATATTACCAAAACTTGGCAGAGCTAGGTAAGAAAGGGCATCTTGAAAGCATTGAACAAAGATACACTGGACCCCACCATTCTCAACAGCCAAAGTACTAAAGCGCTGACAATGAATCACGGCATCTATAACCTGGGACCCACAGCAAACTAATCAGACTTTCCAGTTCCTTACTACTGGCATCTGGGGACAAAACTGACTCTTATCACTGAAAAAGCCAGTCACTTTAAGCATTAAGTAATCATAGGAGTGGGGATAGGAGAGATGGAGAAGAAGTATGAACTTCCTGCTAAGTTCATATTTAATCCTTTGATAATCAACTCATTCCTGCGTAGGATACATCCTGGGTAGCGATATATTCTGCCTTTCCTTTACTAAATTTCTTTCAGTTGTTCATCAGATTAACTCTGCCAGACACTCATTTGTCAAAACTTTGAGTGTAATTCCAACAATTCTCAAACATTACTTTCAATTTTATGAATTCCTGACTCTCTTGTATTTGTATTTTATTGTTGAATTTTAAGAACATCTGATCATCAGAAAGAGAGAAGCCACTAAAGGCCTTGGCGTGATGAGCTGAGAAACACTCCAGTGTTAAATTGGAAGGGTCATTTGTCTGAGGACTAACTTCCCAAGTGGTCAGATCATTAGTGAATATTTTTAGGCCTTGATGGTTTTTGGTTGCCTCTGACTTTGGCTCCCCTATACATTCTGCAACCTCAGAACTCCAGGGACTCCTCTAATGAATAAGGGAATAACAAGGATACCCTAAAGTCTGAAACTTGTCTCAAAAACTAAGTTCCTCGTCCGTCCAGTCCCAAAGCCATTTTAGCCCCTAATATATCTTCACCAGAGTAGGATAATTTGTTTGCAACTTTACCTCACTCTCATATCTGAATGATTTTCATGAAAGTGCATGCTGGGGGTTGTGAGTGTATTGGGAATATATCTTCCCTTCCAGACAGAAAGCAACAGCTCCAGCAACAGCTCCCCAGCATAAGCAACCTCCTGGGCACCAAAAAATCATTAACTCTACAATAAATGAATTAGGGTACTGATCATAAAATCCTTTCTAGCTACCTCTCTGGCTAGCTAGAAAGTACTCTAAAGGGGAGCCATGAGCATACTTACAGAGCTTCTTGCCCAGAGCTGCCTGGATATTTTCCCCTATTTGGTCTCTATGCCTGATTTCTTTAGCTATATCATGGTTTATATTTAAGCATTGGGTACATGGGCAATTATTCATATTTAGGACATAGTCTGCCTTGATCCTTTGGTCAATCCACATGTATAGGTCATTTAAAGCAAACAAACCAGGTATGTAGAAGTAGAAAAGGTAAAAAAAAAAAAAAGAAAGAAAGAAAGAAAAGAAAAAGAAATAGCAACTTCGCAACTTCCTTGGCTTCTAATTTCTAATATGTATGTATTTTATTTCTAATTATGACCAAAATCTACCTCACTTTCTGTTCTGTGAGCTTTGAATCTATTGTTAGAATATCTGGCAAAATGCTTTTTTCATTCAAATGCTGAAATTACTGTTATTCCTATCAACGTGTGGAATGTGTTGTGTCTGAGGGTACTTGGTAACCACCAAATGACACCTAATTGGTTGGAATGCTTCAAATCATAAAAAGTCAATGATCTTATTTCTGTTAAGTGCAATTAAGAACCTGCTTATGGAAATCAAATTCATATCATAACAAAAAAACTTGATCCGCAGATGAATTTAAAACCTTAATGATGTTTATTTTAACATACACTTTAAAAGTAATAATTTTAAAGCTACACTGGCAGAATTCTAGAACTACCATCTAATCATAAACAACTAGATGACTGGACAAAATAGAGGAAACAACTATTTTTAGACATTGTATAAAAATCAGTGCAGGACTATTCTTCCTAAGAAAATAAAGAAGGTGAGACCTACCATTGGTAAGGCTTTCTGCCTGGAAGAATTATGATAGTAGAATGTAAACAAAGCCCAGCAATCTTTCTGAGTTGAGGAGGCAAAGATGTAGTTTGGGAATAGGGGGAGGTCCAAGGCAATTCCTTGGGGGCAGTATCTGAAAGGACAGAGACACAAAGAAAGAGCCCCAAAGTCTGTGTAGGGGTACCCCAGAGTCTGTAACTGAACACCATTCTGTGCATGTGTAAGGCAGAAGACCCATAAAGCAAGGCAAAAATGAATTCTGGGAAAAAGAACAATCACCAGAGAACTATACACAGACAATTCGTAGAGTTCACAGGGCTGGCAATAGTTCAGGTTCTCCTGAGGCAAAGGAGAAAGACCTCTCTGAATATATGTAGCATTTAATGGGTAGTTCCAGGAGGGCCAAGCTTTAACTTTGAGTAAAGGCTAGTTTAGCCCTGTCCCAAAAGAGTTTAAAAATCAAACACAAAATAATTTAACCAAACTGCAAGTTAACTGATATGCCTTCCACAAAATGTCTAATGCTCTTTAAAGGAATGTAACAAAATCCAACCCTTAACAATGTAAATTCATAATGTCTGGTATTTGGTCACAAATTACAAGGCATGCAAAGAAGAAAGAAGAAAAACAATCTGTAGAAAGAAATCTGGAAATGGAAGAAATGAATTAGCAGTCAAGATTCAAAAACATATAGTTATGGTCAGGATGTAAAAAAAAAAGCATAATATGAGATATAGAGGCTATGAAAAAGACACAAAGGCAAATTCTAGAGATGAAAAGTATTATATTTGAAATGACAAAATATACTTGTTAGGATAAAAAGCATGTAATGAAGAAAAAAGCTCAGTAAGCTTGAATATAGCAATAGAAACTATCCAAAATGAATGGAGAGTAATGGTTTGCTTGCTTTTAATGAAACAGAATCAGAATAACTTGTGGGACAATATACTTGATCTGCGATCAGGATCCCAGAAAGGGAGGGGTAGATACGGAAAGAAATAATGGAGGAAAAAAAGACTAAAAAGTTTCCAAATTTGATGAAAAGAATAAACCACAGATCCAAGAAGCTTAAAGAATTATAACCACAAGAAACATAAAGAAAACTACACCTTGTGAAGCTAGTGTATGATGCCCTATGATCATATCAATGTATGCAGCTATGATTTAATAAAAAAAAATAAAAAATAAATTAAAAAAAAAAACAAACAAAACTACACCTACAACATCATAATCAAATTACTCAAAACCGGTGACAGAACATCATAAAAGTAGGTGGAGAAAAAAATATACATATACCTTGTGTAGAGAAAGGAGAATTAAAACGACAGAGGACTTCTTGTCAGAAACAAAATCACAAGAGACAGAACATCTGAAAAGCACTGAAAGAAAAAAAACTACTGTTCTAGAATTCTAGATCCATAAAAAAATAGCTTTTAAAAATGAGGGTAGAATAAAGACCTTTTTAAAGACAAACTAAACCTGAGAGATCTTTACTATTAGAAGTGTTAAAGGAAGTTCTTTGGGGAGAAAAAAAAAAATGATACCAGAAGAAAATTTGTATCTATACAAAAAATGAATAAGAAATGTCAAATGTGTTATTAAAAATCTGATAATTTTTCTCATTTTTAATATTTTAAAAAAAACCTTCAAAGGAAAAATAATGAAAATGTATTATCAAGAATCATGATGCCAAAGTAGTGAGACTAAGTAAAGCCTGTAATGAGGTCATCGTAACAAGCTTAAAAGAAAGTCTTGGAAAGATAAAACTGATCCCAAGTAACTTAACTGTTTGCCAGAAAAGAAAAACCAAATTTATTAAAGAAGGAAGTATAGTAAAATGGATACTCAACAACATAACATTCACAGAGCCCAACATCCAATCAAAAATAACAAAGCAGGTAATGAAACAAATAAACAAAAAGACCTATAAGTAGAGGAATAATCAGTCAATAAGCACAGAACCAGATATGACAGAGATAATGGAATTGGCAGACAATGACCTTAAAAGATTTAAGATTAAAAGATCAAGATTTAAAATCTTATAAACATGTTCAAACATATTAAAGAAACCATGAATATTATGATGAAAGAAGTGGAAATGCCCTGGTCCAGATGGCTTCACACCAGAATCCTATCAAACCTTCATGCTGCAGAAATTATTCAAAAAAATTGAGAAGGAAGGAATATTCCCCAACACGTCTACGAAGTAAGCATCACCCTGATACCAAAACTAGGAAAGACCCAACTAAAAAGGAGAACTTCAGTTCAATTTCTATAATCTAATGAATATAGATACAAAAATTCTCAATAAAATCCTAGCCAAGAGATTACAACTACACTTAAAAAAAATTATTCATCACAATCAAGTAGGTTTCATCCCAGGGATGCAAGTCCATAAATATAATTCCCCATATCAACAGAAGCAAAAACAAAGACCATAAGATCCTCTCAATAGATGCAGAAAAAGCGTTAGATAAAATCAAGCATTCTTTTCAAATTAGAACACTGAAGAATATAGGCATGCGTGGCACATTTCTTAATCTGATCGAAGCCACCTACAACAAACCCACAGCTAGTATTATACTCAATGGAGTAAAACTGAAAGCTTTGCACTTAGAACTGGAACCAGATAAGCTCGACCTCTATCACCACTACTATTCAACATAGTGCTGGAAGTTCTAGCCAATACAATCAGGCAAGAGAAGGAAATAAAGGGCATCCAAATGGGGGCAGAGGAGGTCAAACTCTCCCTCTTTGCTGATGATATGATCTTATGCTAAGATATGATCTTATATATACTATAGTATATATATATATACTAAGATATGATCTTATATATAGTATATATATATATAGTATATATATAGTATATATATATAGTATATATATATACTATATAGTATATATATATAGTATATATACTATATAGTATATATATATATAGTATATATAGTATATATATATTATATATAGTATATATATATACTATATATACTATATAGTGTATATATATATATTCTATATAGTATATATAGTATATATATATTATATATAGTATATATAGTATATATATATATACTAAGATATGATCTTATATATACTATAGTATATATATACTATATATACTAAGTATATATACTTATATACTTAGTATAAGATCTTATATACTTATACTTACATATATATATATATACCTAGTATAAGATCTTATATACTTATACTTACTTATATATTTATAAGTATATATTTATAAATATACTTATATATTTATAAGTATATATTTATAAATATACTTATATATTTATAAGTATATATTTATAAGTATATATTTATAAGTATATATTTATAAAGTATATATACTTATAAATATATACTTATATACTTAGTATAAGATCTTATACTAGTTCTTATACTAAGATCCTATGATCTTGAACCCCAAAGACTCAACCCTACAAGACTCCTAGAAGTGATCAAAAAATACTATAATGTTCCAGTATATAAAATCAATGTCCACAAATCAATAGCCTTTGTATATGCCAACAACAACCAAGATGAGAAGCTAATCAAGGACATAATTCCCTTTACAGTACCCTAAAAAAAAAAAAAAAAAATGAAGTCTCTAGGACTATACCTAACAAAAGAAGTGAAAGACCTCTACAAAGAAAACTAGGAATCCCTAAGAAAAGAAATAGAAAAGATATTAACAAATGGAAGAACATATACATGCTCATGGCTGGAGAGAATCAACATTGTCAAAATGTCTATACTTCTCAAAGCAATCTACAGATTCAATGCAACCCCCATGAAAATACTATCATCATTCTTTCAAGATTTGGAAAAAATAATTCTTCGTTTTGTATGGAACCAGAAAAAAAAATTATATTGACAAGGCAATTCTTAATAATAAAAACAAAGCCAGGGTGTATATCCCTACCAAATTTGGGCTATACAACAAAGCCATAATGATAAAAACAGTATGGTATTGGCACAAAAATAGAGACAAATGACAATTTGGAACGGAATAGAAAACCATGAGGTGAAACTAACATCTTATAGCCACCTGATCTTCAATACTCCAAACAAGAACATACACTGAGGGAAAGAATCCCTATTCAACAAATGGGGTTTGTAGAACTGGATAACCACATGTAAAAGACTGAAACTGGACCTGCACCTCTCACCACTCACAAAAATTGATCCAAGATGGATAAAAGATTTAAACCTATGGCATGAAACAATAAAAATCCTCCAAAAAAGGATTTCTCAAAGCTGTAGATGCTGATGTGGACATGGAGAGAAGGGAACACTTTTATATTGCTAGTGGGCCTGCAAACTAATACAACGTTTTTGGAAGGCGGTATGGAGAATCCTCAAAGAACTCAAATTAGACCTCCCATTTGATCCTGCAATTCCATTACTAGGCATTTACCCAGAAGAAAAAAATATCCTTTTACCATAAGGACATTTGCACTAGACTGTTTATTGCAGCTCAATTTACAATCGCCAAAATGTGGAAACAGCCTAAATGCCCATCAACTCAGGAATGGATTAACAAGCTGTGGTATATGTATACCATGGAATACTCTTCAGCCATTAAAAAGGTGGAGACTTTACATCATTTGTATTAACCTAGATGGAAGTACAACACATTCTTCTTAGTAAAAAAGCATCATAAGAATGGAGAAACAAGAATCCAGTGTACTTTATTCTAATATGAAGGCAGTAGATGAGCTAATGCAAGGGAGGGGGTAGGGGAATGAGCAAGAGGAGAGCAGGGAGGAGTATGGGGGTCATGGTGTGTGGCACACCTCTTGGGGGCAGGACACAATTATAAAAGAAACTTTATCTAACAAATGCAATCAGAGTACCCTAATTCTTTGTACCCTCAATGAATCCCAAACAATTAAAAAAAAAAAAGAGAGCAGAAGTGTGAGAGAGAAAAAGATCCAAACAGAACTTGTAGAGATGGAAAAAAACCTGATATGAAAAATACAACATAATGAGATCAAGAGCAGATTAGACACCACAGATCAAGAGTAAGAGCCTTTTCAGGGGCCATGGAAATATTCTATGTCTTATCTTAAATATGGTAGTGATTACATGATTGTATATATTTATCAAATTATTAGACTGTTGACATAAATGAACTACATCAGGTGCAAAGTGTTCCCCAATATAACTATTTTTAAAATATTATGGTAAATGAAAGACACTAGATGGGAAAGAATACATACTATACAAACTTCTACACCTAGTCTACAGTGCCAGAAAGCAGAGGAGTGCTAAGTGCAAAGGAGGGGAGTAAGGGCAGGCCTGAAGGCCGCCTGGCATGGAAATGATCTCTGTGTGCATTGCAGTGGTGGGTGTATACATTTGGCAACAGTCAAAGAATGTACGCATTTGGCAAAACCCATTCAACTCTACTCATCAAATTGATGCATTATATTTAATGTAAATTTTACCCCCAATAAATTTGAGGAGAAAAAGAAAAGAAATAACTACATTTAAGTCTTCCTTTGAGTGTGTGTTTTGGGGCAGTGGGATTTTTTTCAGCAGGTCCAGACTGGTCAAAGCATTTTAAAATTCTTTCCGAGTATATTTGGACTGAAGACCCACTGTTCTATTCTTGGAAACTTTCCCTAGACTGAGAATAAATATTATTTAATACTCTAAGGAACATCAAAATGAGTTCAATATGAAGGTCACTTGTTTTCACAAAACTGCATTATTTATATAATGTTCAATTGTGAAATGCCTTTATAAATCTTTAAAAGGGATTTATGTATTTATTTTTGAGACAGGGTCTCGCTCTGTCACCCAGGTTGGAATGCAGTATTATCAGAGCTCACTGTAACCTCAAACTCCTCCTGGGCTCAAGCAATCCTCCTGCCTCAGCCTCCCACACAGCTGGAACTTACAGGTGTGGGCTATCATGCCCAGCTAATTTTTTGTTTTTAAGTATAGGTAGAGATAGGTCTCGTCGTTATCTTGTTATAGGTCTTGTTATTACCCAATGTCAAGCAAGCAATCTTCCTACCTTGGCCCCCCAAAGTGCTAGGATTATAGGCATGAGCCACTGCACTTGGCTTAAAAGGTAAATTTACATAGCAAGTCTTTCAAAGGTAAAGGAAGGAGCAGTTACTTAAGTGTTTTTGACTAGTTGTGCCTCTTGGTGTTGTTAGTGTCCTAGCTGGCAGTTATTTAGGGATCAAAAAACCTCAAATAGTAATAAAACTCTACTAAACATCATTTTAAAAGACATTAAAAAAAAAAACAAACAAGGAGACGTATTTGTTCTTGTATACTTAATCCTGACAAAGGTAACGATTCATACACAGTCCAGATTTAGAATTTGATAAAACATAATGCAAAGTTCATACAGAAGAATAAACATAGAAATACAGAAAAAAAATTTTTTTAATGGGAATGGAGAATGGGAGAGTGAGTGAGCCTCGGGCTATCCACTAGTGCAATATGAAGCTGTGGTCACTTCTTCCAGGACCGTTCTCCTTCCCGGGCCCCTCCACTGTGTTCCCCACCTCCCCTCCTTCCCACTAGACAGCAATTACCTGTTCATTTTGTCTCTCTCATTCTACATAATCTCCTAATGGGACAATCTCAGCTTTCCAAGGTATGTTCTCAGCATCTAGCACAGTCAGTGTCTGCAGAAAGTGTTGAAAAAATAATCAAATGAAAAATAACCAGCTAAGAGGACAAGAAACCCAACTACAAAAATGACTGCAGTGAAGCTTAGTTCATTTCTTCCTTTGAGGTGTCCTGGAGCCACTTGTCATTATAATTTGATGCGAATATTATCAAGTAGTAAATATTTATTCCCTGCAGATATGTTCCATTTCCTCTGTGTGCCCAAGCCAGGCATGGTAGCTCCCACCTATAATCTCAGAACTTTAGGAGCTCAAGGCTGGAGGATTCCTTGAGGACAACAGTTCAAGACCAGAGTGGGCAACATAGTGCAACCCTGTTTCTGCAAAAAAAAATTTTTAAGTTCGCCAGGCCTAGTGACACACACCTGTGGTCTCTGTGACTCAGAAAGCTGATGTGAGAGGATCACTTCGGCCCAGAAATTGGAGGTTACAGTGAGCTATGATTGTACCACTGCATTCCAGCCTGGGTGATAGAGCAAGACCCTGTCTCTAAAGAAATAAATCCATGCAATTGTAAAACATGTTCACATATAAATGATTTTTAAATCTACACATCATATTACATTCTTAACTTAGCCCAGCATTGAAGACTTTTAAAGACCAACATCTCAGCCTCTTTAATGAGAAAAGATGCTGAAGAATAGATGAGAAACGCGTGTATTAAGAAATGCAGGTCAGTATCATGAGCTCTCTTTTTCCCTTGGGAAAGTCAAGGACGGACGCTGCATTTACACCAGGATGTGCTGACAATGTCTAACCACATTGAATCTTATCTGCACAAGCAGTAAATCCCCTCACCCATGGAGCTGGTATGAGCCAGTTTGCACCATCACCGCTGCCAGTCAAGGCTTCAATTCTTCCGTTCCTCAAGAGGCTCCCTTTCAGAACTAAGATGATAAAGTGCTCGAATGTTACAATCCAAGTCTCAAGGAATTTTAGCAATAACCCCCTTTGCACTGCAGTGGAAAGAACACAGTGTCCTGCTGTACACTTTCCAGAAATCCTCACAATAATTTGACTACCTGTGTTCATCTCTGTTACCAGAAGTCTGGACTCACCCAGTCCATGAAGTTAGAACTGGACTTAAAGTTACACCAACCCCAAGACACATTTCGTTTTGAGTTGCTTAATATAGTCCCAGTACTAAAATCTATTGTGTGGACTTTAAATTTCAGGTTTTACCAGCAGATAGCTCAGAGTGACCGCATGCCAACTGGGTAAATGATTTAATGACAGCAGAATTCACAGGCTTGACTACTACTAAGAGATGCAATGGAGATTTGTTTTCTAAGGGTGATCATGTAAATCTGATGAAAGAAAATGTGGTGGAAGAATATTGTAGCTAAGAGTCCCCCGGAAAAATATAATGAAAACTGCTCCTGAGTTAAAGGTGTACACATGTTGGGTCTCTTAAGACCGCATAGACGTCATATCCTTGCAACCTCAGGGCCCATGTATTCCTCCTCTACATGTGCCAAGTGATGGATTCGATCCAAATTTTATAATGAAGATTCAATCTGTGGTCCCAGGACTTGGAATCAGACCCCCCAAAGTTTGGACCTTCCAAAGGAAACACCCTGGATAGTGTTGATTTAGATGTTTCCTTTGTCACTTTAGCTTCAATTACCTGATAAAAGGGACTTGAAAAACATGCATAAAATATGCTTGAAGAAAATGCTTACTGTGCATAAAAGGCCTGGAGAAATGTATTTTGAAGAACATACATAGCATTTAAACAAGACCAGTGCCTCTTAAATCTTCATAGCAGCTTTATAAGATAGATATTATTATCACAATAACAACCGCCAAGATTCAAAAGGAAAATACTTGAGAAAAAGGTGTAGCTGAGTTACCCCAGAGAAGAGAAAGGCGAAACCTTGCCACTTTCTCTGGGGATGAAGAAAGATATAACATCTCCCAGAAGCCTATGAGAGACCTAGCAATAGCTGTTTCTGGGAAAAGCAATCAGGCTAAACCAAGAGTAACATACTAAGTCCAAATCCTCACAATTACATGTTGAGTGCCTGCCTAGATATCCTGGGTGCCACCTTGCAATAGGCCAGATGTGTCGCTGACAGCTTAGTGCCTATCAGGGAAAAGACACACTCTCAGTTGGTGCCTCTTCTAGTCACATTAATCTGACTGAAGTGTGGTTCTGGAACACAGCCAGTCTAGCCCACTGAGGCAAGGCCTGAGGGAGCACAGGCTGGCATGGCTAGAGTTGGACAGCTCGGGGCCTGGAGGATGGAGGAATCAGGGCAGTTAAAATATCTGTATGGTAGGTTTGCAGGCATTACTGATACCAAAAAGGGACATGGATCCAGCATCCCATGATATAGCCATGGAAACAAAGGTGGACACCTGGCTAAGAAGGGCTGACGGTGACCTGAAATAGACTCATTTTAAGTGGAAGCCATGTGAGCTTCAAGATAAACATGTTAAATTATGAACATAGGACAATCTTAGCCAATGAAGTTTGGACCTTGATCTGTAGAGGATGAAAAACAATGGAAGGTTTGGTAGCCAAGAAGTAATATAAGAGAGGTGATGTTTAATAAAAACTCATCTCTCTTTAAGGATCCATGGTATTCTTTAAAGACTATATTTATATTTCCTTCTGTATTATGTTTTCTATCTCAAATGGTATCTCAGAAGTAAGATGACACATCCTAAACTCTATCACATTTAACAACTTCTTATGATTCGGTCAGATTGTGATCATTTTTTCAATCCACATCTGCTCTTAGGTGAAGATTCTTGTCTCATATCCCAAAACATACTCTGTCTTAAAACTCTATAACTTGAATTCTCTTTAACCTTAATTTTAGGAGGTAAGGATTGTTGATTCAGCTAAGAACAGCTGAGGGTCATCTCACTGGCTTTCCTCTCACACCTGTGGACAGGTAGTATGTGACCTCACAGTTGGATGTATCTGCCCACCACATCTGTGATGGACTGAATATTTATGTACCAATAAATTCATAAGTTGAAGCACTAACCCTCAGTGTGACTATATGTGGAAATACAGCCTTTAAGGTTAAAATTAAATGAGGTCTTAAAGATGGGGCCCTAATCTGATGGGATTAGTGCCTTTATAAAAAGAGACACCTGTGGACTCTCTCTGTCCCTGTCTGTCTCTCTCTCTCTCTCTCTCTCTCCATGCATAGAGGAAAGGCCATCTGAGCATACAGTGAGATGGTGACCACCTACAAGTCAAGAGACAAGGCCTTAGAATGAAACCAAATTTGCTAGCACCTCAATC
This sequence comes from Loris lydekkerianus, assembly GCA_963574355.1. NCBI lineage: Eukaryota > Metazoa > Chordata > Mammalia > Primates > Lorisidae > Loris > Loris lydekkerianus. The sequence goes on from CAUYPK010119338.1 coordinate 31,473, forward strand.
ACAGACTTCTAGCACCTCCGTCATGGACTTCTAGCCCTTCAATCACGGACATCTAGCCTCCAGAACTGTGAGAAAATAAATATTTGTTTTTTAAGCAACCCAATCTGTGGTTCTGTGTTATGGCAGCCCAAGCAGACTAGTAGAACTCCTGATCAAGCACTGACACCCAGAGTTAAGCTCTCATTCTACATTGGATATCAGGAGATATTTTAAGGCAAACTAAAGTTACTTTTAAGAACAGTCTTTTTGTTTCTCTATTCCTCCCAAACAAGGCTCCCTAGAGCCCAAGTGCTGGGAAAGGGTAAAGGAACATCCTTTCTTCCCATTCAGTGGTCCATTCTGCACAAAGCATAGGAGAATGTGGGTCTAGAAGCCACATGGACCTGTGGCTTAATATTAATAAAACAAATATTCATGCTGGGTTATAAAACACGGGAAAATACAGAACTCCATTTTAACTAATATTCATGAAATCCTAGCTAGAGCTTCTTCACAGAAAGATGTCCTTGCTTGGCTCGTAAGCTCCTTTTTCCTTTCTGATTTCCTTGTTTGAGAGACTAAATATACAGGGTGCCCCCAAAAGTTGCCCCTAAATTCACCATACATAGGGAGGAAATGGGAAATTGTAGCTAAATGTATCTTTATTTAGAAAACATTCATCACAACATTTTATATAATATTTAAAAAATATTCTGTACATGTTGGCCACCTCTGTAAAATTTTGTAATGACTATTTTGTAAATAAAGGACCTTTAGCTACAATTTCCCATTTCCCCCCTATATATTATAATGAATAGTTTGTAAATAAAGGTACATTTAGCTACAATTTCTCCTTTTCCCCTACATGTGACGACTTTAGGGTCAACTTTAGGGACACCCTATATAATCAGGCAATGGCCAGACCATATATAAAGATAGGGCTTTAACCCACTACATATGCAGGACCAACCCCCTTACCCACAATAAACGACCCAGGAAGCAGCCTGCCGTGAGTCAGACTCGCAGGAAGCCACATTGCTATCCCGAGTTAACAATCCAGGATGCTGAACAACAGCTTCTATAGAAATCAGACCCAAATATTCAGGACTTGATTAACAACAGACAACTTAGGACCAACCAGATAAAGCCTAGTATGTGCCCCTGACCAATCACACAGCCCCAATAGGCTTTAGTCGGGACACACCTGAGACCATCTCTTCTTCCGATTAAAAGCTCTCCCAGACACAAGGAACAGTGGCTGACTTCCTCACTATAACAATATCTGAGTATTTCTCATTTGGTTAGTTTTTATTCATGTTTATGCTATCTTTTCATCTATTTCCTAGAAGATTTAAGAGATTATTTTTCTCCACCACCCCCCCACCCCAATATCTTTTGAAACATTTTCTCTCATGTTTGTGATAAAGATAGTATTTGCTTCCATGATTACAAATTGTTAAGGGACATGTCATATACTGTAGGAAAAAAATCACGCTACATTTTTGTGAAAATTTAAAGTAATCCTTAGCATGAAGAAGAGGCATATCAAGTCTCAAAAAGAGAAAATTACCCCTTCTTCTGGCAAACCTGAACTTTGACTATAGCACAGAGAGTTCAGATCCCCGGACTTCGGCCAGTGTTATGGGTACAGGGCCCCTGGCCACCCATTCCACTTCCCTCCCACCCCCATGTCACTTTTTCAGGAGTATTTATAGTGACTTGCCCCATGTTCCTGAGTTCCAAGATCTGAGCCCCGGCGCCCAGACCTCCCTGTCTTCACTGCCCCCTTGTTCATTAAACTGCACTGGCTGCCAGGCCTCCTGGGCGTTCCCTCAGGGACCGGCACACTGTCTAGGTGTTTGTTTTGCTGAAGCCAGTGAAAGAGGCATGAGGAACACTTCAAAAGAAGCTTTCAAACTGCTGATCTTGGCAGCTCTGCTGTTTTGAAAGACAACAGAACAGTGGGAAGGGGGAAGATTTCATTCCCTTGGAGCTTCTCTGCTTAGCTCTGGAAACAATAATAACAGAGTGCATTTTGGGGAGAATCATGTGAGCCAGGCCTTTATCTGCATCGCTTGGAATAAGGTTTCATAGAAAACAAACCATCAACCAAAAAACTCTCCACTTCATTCAGAAGAACATTCATTTTAGGCTAGTGTGTTCTCATCAATAAAAATGAATAATTAATTGCCTAAAGTTAGGTATTGCTAATAAATAGACATCCATCCATTTCAAAGAATTCAGAACCTGTGAGATTTCTGACTCCCAGTAATCTATCACACTGACAAACTTGAAATGACTTAATGGAAAATGAAGACCCCAAGCTGTAATTTGGTGTTCAACGGCTTGAATCTTTTGTTGGTAGGTAAGGAGATATTTTACTTACTGGGGTTCACCGGGGCTTAACCTGTGCAAATGACAGCACCCAAGAAAGGCCCAACCAAGCATTGTAATATGATTCATCAGCAGTTTCCCAGGAGGGCACTGCCAATGATTAAACAGTTTCAGTTTCAAGCACAGAGGGTTATAAAGAGAAGAGTCAGCACAATCTATCAGTCTGCACCTGTCCATCTATTCGTAGATAATGGTGAGGCAGCTACCATGACCTAGAGACATTGGGTCCATTTGCCAGTGACAGCATAATTTCCAGTGACTGGAAGTTGCAGTCCTTTGCTTTGGGTGTAGCTCCTGCTCTGTGAGAATGCTATTTAGAACTGCCTCCATAGCTGTTATAAACAGCAGACACACCTTTAAAGGGAGGGGTCTGGAAAAAAGTCATTAAGTGCACTGAACGGGAAAAGTAAATGAACAACCTTTCAAAGTACAAACCCAGCACCACACCTGGAGTGTGGAAAAGATGGGGAAGTCCATGTCCCCCAAGTGGCCTACTGTAAACACAGAGCATGGGAAACGTGTGTAAAGTAAGTCTTTATTTTAAATTTGAATCGGACGTTCCCTTCTTGGCCCTGCTCTGGGTATTTCCCATCCTGTTCCAGGTGTCTTCCCAGTTCTCCCTGGGCAGACCTGCTAATTGATTCTCTGGGTGTACGTGTGGCCACCCTGCTGAAGCTAGTCACCCCTCTGACTCTCAGTTCCCACCCTTCCTTCCTCTCCTATGATCCTTCAGACCTTGAAACCACTTCCACTCCAGGCTCCCTCCTTGGCCAAACTTAGTCTGAGCCCTCTTTTGGGTTAGGCCTCATCCTTAACCCTGTCCTTGGCCTGCAAAAAATCCTGCAAACCTAGTTTGTCCAAAATCCCCACCCCCATATCTGATCATCCACTCACTCACCCTGCCCATCGGCTATAAATCCCTCCTTTTCTCTGATGTATCCAGAGTCAAGATCAAGCTCACTTCCCTGTTGCAGTAGTCTTGAATAAAGCCATCCTTGCCATTTTTAACAAGTGTCAGAATACTTTCTCTTCAATGCTTCCCGAATCCAAATCCGGGGTCCCATCTTTTCTTCACATGGAGCTCTCTTTGATCTTAAGCACCCAACCGCCTTCAGCAAACCAACACCCTCTGTTAGGTTCTGGGGGCCCTGAATCCTGAGGGATGGAAGAGAAGAGCAGAAAGGGGCTTTTCTCAGTGGTCTGTACTCAGAGCCTGGTGTGTGGGACAATCGGAGCTTTCCTACCACCCAACTTAACAGTTTTATGGTATCTCCTTATTTGTTTTGGGCTTTTTTTTGTTTGTTTGTTTTTGAGACAGAGCCCCACTATGTTACCCTCAGTAGAGTGCAGTGGTGTCATAGCAAGCTCAAACTCTTGGGCTTAAGCGATTCTCTTGCCTCAGCCTCCCAAGTAGCTGGGACTACAGGCACCCACCACAATGCCTGGCTATTTTATTGTTGTTATCATTTTTATTTAGCAGGCCCGGGCTGGGTTCTAACCCACCAGTCCCGATGTATGTGGCTGGCACCCTAATTACTGAGCTACAGGCTCCAAGCCTCCTTATTGGTTGTTATTGCTAAAAGAGTATATATGTCCTTAGTAACTCTGGTCTGGGACCCCAGGAGAAAAAAAGAAGGAAAAAACCCCAAACTCCTCATATGTAATGTTGGAAGAACTCATCCTGCAACACTGAAAAACGCTACTCTGCCACAAAAGAATTACCCTCTATATAGAATTAGAAAGAATTCATATGACTGGAAAACAGTGCAAAGCAAACAACCAAAAAGTTCTGGTGAATTATTGGTGCAATGGGAAGAAAAATGGGTTTGGGGTGAGAGGGACCCAGATTTATGGCCTAGCTCTCCCTTTTCGCTTGCTGGGACCGTAGCAAGCAGGTTGACACCGGAGCCCCGTCACCTTATCTCATAATGTAAACATGAGGAATAAATAAGCCTGCGACACCAAGGTTGGCACGGGGTTACTTTTAAAGTAAACTTCATTCTGGATGAGGGACTATAGTCTCTATGGGGCTCCGTTTAGAGATGAGAAAAATGTACAGTTCAAAAAAGCCTTTTTTTTTTTAAATCTTCACTGCTTTTATTTAGTGATTCATCTGACGTTAACATTGTATTTTTTAAAATCACAATTTTTTTGTGTGTTTATTAATATTTTATGAGGCAATAATAATTCAGCATAAAATACAAGGACATTGTCAAAACATAATTTTGTTTTATCTAATCTAACCCATATTTTTTAGACAAAATGAAGTTATAGTTCCATAATGGGTCAGAGGAAAATTAGAAAAACAAGTTTAGTAGATTATAAAGTATGGTAATAATAAAGTAAATATTTACATTTAACCTCTATAAGATTTCCTCACAGAAAATCTTAAATATATGCAAAAGTAGAGAAAATAGTATAATGAACTCTCATGCACCTGTCACCCAGCTTTAACAATTATTATATCACACCAAGTTGTTTTGTCTGTATCTCACCCCTAAATCCTCACCATTTTCTCTTCCCTGCAATACTTCAATGCAAATTCTCAACATCATATTTTTATATGTATTCCTGAAAAGGACTCTTCTTATTTTACATAATCGCATTACTATTATCATATCTAATAAAATTTTAAAATGATTCCCTATACAGTTATTATATACTTTCAATATCCATTCATTGTTTACTCTGTCTCAAAAATACCTTTTTATAGTTGACTTGCTCGAATCCAGTCAAAAAAGATCCAAACATTGTATTTGATTGATATGTTTCTTAAGTCTCCTTTTATCTCCACCACTTCCTTCCTCCCATTCCATTCATGCCATTTACTTGTTGAAGAAACCAAGTCATTTGTTTTTTAGAATTTCACATGATCTGGAGTTGGCTAATTGTATCATTCTGAATCATTTAACACAGTCCCTGTCTCCTTTATTTCCTATAACTGGTAGTTGAATCTAGAGGCCTGATCAAATTCACGTTCAATTTTTTCATGGGAGGAGCCCAGGATTGCTATTAATCATGTCAGGAGACACATCTGCCTCTCTTACAGTGAATTTTCAACTGATCAGTGAAGACAAAAGGTATTTTGATTTCGATCCAGAACAATAGAACTCTCCATATGTGGTGGAATGAACATGATCTTTGGAGTCAGCCAGTCTTGAGATAAAATATTGAACTGTGTGACCATGGACAAAACATTGTGGAGTAAGCTGTATTGGGTGCTGGATATTTTTGTATTTTTGTATTGTAAAGCTCAAATATCCTTGAGCTTTGTTCTGGGATACAAATTACTTGGAAACAGTATGAGCCTTTTGGGTCTAATTTTTAACATTGCTAGATGGGCCCAAAGCAGCATTAATCTAGGACTAATTTCATGCCACTACTGAAACAATCTCTTTGCGTTCTCTACCCAATGCCCATGAATGATGAGGCTGTCCAGTCGGGATGATGGCCTGTGTGAGCACCAGGTACTGCTGCTCTCCAATCCTTTAGGTTGGTCTTTCCTCAGCCCCAGGTAGTTTCCTCACACACATGCACCATTAGCCCTCTACTGTATTACAGGCTTTGAGTTATAGAGACTGCAGATGCCAGACAATAATTTCCATTCCTATGAAATATAAAGTACTGTAAAGATCACAACTTTCAGATAAAATTAAGCAAATTTTGCCAGCATAAACCTTAGACATGAGTAGGAATATCTCTTCAAACCAAATCCACTCTGCATAGGGCTCTGAAAATGAGCAAATATGTACAAAAGCCCTCTCATATCACCATACAGAAGATCTTGTTGAGAAAATATTTAAAATAAGTGCTGGTTTTCTCTTTTCACACGCGCAATAAAAAGAAAATGCACCTTTGCAAGGAGTGTTTCCACTGGAAATCATTTTACTGCCATGGAGGGGGAGAAAAATAATCTGAAACAGACAAAAGAGTGAATCTGGATGACTCTTTTTCTTTTAGATCTTAAAACCACACACTTTAATGCCATGAGCCCATGTAGGAATGCCATTCAAAATAATGATTTTACAGTCATTAAATCCTTGGTATTAGTTGTTTTGAGGGAATATCATATATCATAAGGCTGCTCTTATTTTCTTCCCATCAGATAAGATTATACCAAGCAATTGCAGAGATTCGGGACCCATGATAAGGACATATGAGAATTTCAGAAGTGGTGTGGCTCTGTGGCCCCTTTCAGCCTGGGAGGTCTGTAGGCACAGAACTAGTAATTTTCTTCAGGGCCAGTGGCCATGTCTCCAACAATTTGTAGTAGCTGGGTTTTTGTCATTGTTGTTGCTATTGCTGGTTCTTCTTTTAAAACTCTTAGAAGTTCTAGAGACACTGAGAATTTGATTAGTGGTAAAGAAAAGCAGAAGGCATCATACAACACTGATTATTTATAAAGGACATTATATAATATTGCTCTTGAAAACATTAACAATTATATAAATTTTAGGGAAAGACATACCAGATCTCTTTACAGATAAGACAGATCTCTGTATACTTAAACCCTAAGCATTTCAATCAGCAAGTTACAGCAATCAGTAATAGGAGCAGCAAAGGTTGCATCTTCAATCAGTAAAGAGAATGTAGTGACGTCTTTTATCCCAAACCTTGTTTTACAGTTGAGATGCCTTGCTTTCTCTCTATGTGCTACTGAAAGACCCCACTGCAAAACAAGAAGACGTAGAGGACCCTGAACATTTACTCGGCCCCGTGTAGAGCAGAAGGTTGTGCTTGAGGAGGGCAGATTAAAGGCATGTGTTCGCATGCACTTCCTCATGGAATTCCACTTAAGTGACACTTAAACAAGGTGGAATAAATCCATAACAGCACTAAGTGCAGTGGACCAGAAATTTTGGCATATTTCTGTAAACCAAGTACATGGGATAGTATAGCTATAAAATCAGAGCAAGGAGTGACAGATATTTGCCCCAGAGAACCCTGCGCCCATCTGCATAAGCTTCCTAAGGCTTCTCTATCAAAGCACACGGGCCACAGATTGGGTAGCTCATAACCACACACATTTGTTCTCTAAAGTCCTAGGCTAGAAGTCCAAAATCAGGGCATCAGCAAGGCTGGTTCCTTCTAAGGGCTCTGAAAGAAAATCTGTCCAGGCCTTCCTCCTGGCATCCGGTGTTGCCAACGATTCTGGGTGCTCCTGGCCTTGTGGACACATCACTCCAGTCTCTGCCTCTGTTGCTAGGTGGTTCTCCCTGGGTGTTTCTGCCTCTCTGTGCCTCTTTTCCTAAATTATAAAGACACCAGTCTTCCTAGATTAAGGGTCCACTCTATTCCGATGTGACCTTACATTAATTAATGACATCTTCCATGACTCTATGTCCAAATAAATTCACATTCTGAGGTACCAGGGATTAGAACACCAGCATGTATTCTGGAGGGACACGCTTCGACCCATGACACCATCATTCACCTGCTCGCTTTCAGATCCACTGTCTCTCTCTCTCCTCTTCTTGTCACTCACCCTGTGAACCCCCACAAACTACATTTTCCAGACTCTCTTGCCAAATTGGCTTCTAGCTGGTGTCACCCAACAGGAGGCACTGACGAGGGACTGGCAGATGGAGGAAGACAGAAGCCAGGGACATTTCTCCCCATTTCCTGCTTCAGGCAGCGTCTCCAGTAGTAACTACCTCCACTCCACGGTTCTAGTTCCTACCACAAGGCTGCTGTAGCTCGGAGGCTGCTCTGGAGTTCCAGCACCCAGCAAGGGGGGCCTGAGCTTCTGAACACTGTGAACACCATCCCCTCAGCCTCCTCTGCATGTACAATCTGCGCTGCTTCATCATCCTGTTTGCTCTGTCAGCATTTCCAAGCCCTTTATAATTAATTCCCCTAATTAAAGTCCCTCTATTGCACTGCCTGGCATAAGTTCTGTTTTCTTGACAGGACCCCTGACTGACACAAGCTTCAAGAGATGCCAAGCTCTGCATTAACCAACAAAGAGAGAACAGAAGTGGGCCAAGGGGCAGATATCAGGGCAAGTGCTGCGAGGGCGGACCCCGGGCCCCACCTCACTCCCACCCAGCAAATCAACACGACAGTCTGGGGACCATGTGGGAAATAATAGTTGTAACTGTGTAAATCCTTCATCTTTCTGAGTGGGCAGCCAATACCTACTACTGATGCCGATAAATTAACAAAAGGAAACCTAAGCATATTTCTAGGTCACAAGTATGGAGCTAGCAGCCACTAAAAGAATTGAAAACATCAATAAATGAAAATTATCTTTCAGGACTTAGACTGAGGGTGGAGACAGGAATGGGCTCATTTTGTTTTATTTTATCTCCTTTACTTACTTACATTTTGTAAAGTTGGTGCTTCTAAGACTTCTTTGAGTTCTTAAGCAATAATTTTAAAAAGACAAGTGATTTTTTTAATCAAGGATACTTCTTAGGCTCTGGATGAACAGGGCAAGGGGGAAGGCGGAGAGTGAAAAAGTGAGGACAACGTGAGAGCAGGAGCGTGAACCAAGATGCCAGGGCCGCTGCCCCTTGACAACCTAATAGCTTTGCATCCTACGTTGCCAGTGGAGGAAATCCAGAGTGTGTTTCAAGTGAGGAAACCTGCCTCTCTGAGCTAATCTGGATATTTCTGACAATTATTGCTTGTGCTTGGGAGATGTGTGAATATATTTGGTGTGTTTTTTTTAAACCCCACTTCTCCTCCTGGGACCCAGGACCAGGAAGAACGAGGAGGTTGATTTTCCCATCCACATTGGCGGCCCGCGAGGAAGGGTCCAGAGCCCAGTGATGCTCAGTGAGTTTACAGTTGTAACCCCAGGCCCGGGTGCGCAGACTAGATGCACGGTGCTGTAGGGCTTAGAAAATTTCCCTCCACAATAGCATTGTACAGCCCATGTAGATATCAATCTCAGCATTGCCATCTACTACCTCTCAGGCAGTCTACTGAAATTCTCTGAACTTCTGTTTCTATTTCTGAAGAATGGAGGTAACGCCATTTAGTCCACACAGTTATTAAAAATGAGATGGTACTTGAAAGGAATCTTATAGAATGCCTTGCACATAGAAGGATCTGAATAAAATACACCCATTGTCGATGAGGAAATAGGTCCAATAAGGCTCAGTATAGTTAGACATAAGCAGAGAGGTCACTGAGGGGGACTCTTAGTAGGTTTTTCAAATCACCAATTTTCTTATTAATCCCCACTTCTTCACCATGAAGCCAAAATATATTTGCTGATTACCATACAGAATATTTTAAGTAGGATGACAACATCAGAGATAGTCCCAGCTATCTCAGACCAGCTGGCTGCTCACTGTGGTTCCAGGGAGCAGATTCAGATGAGGCTGGGAAAGGTTGGACTCCCTGAGACCGGGCCTCAGGGTCAGGGTGTGCCACTGAGCCTGGGGCTCTAGATGTAGTGAGTAGATAGGAGTACTACCCAAATTGTGGTCCAGTGAGGAGACCCAATGTCCCTGGACATCTGCTTCCTAATCCCCACATTGTCCCATCCTTTCTGGAACCATGCAGATAAAACAGAAGGGGCCTCTGTCAAAGACAGGGAATGAGTGAAGAAAAATGGTTAAGAATCTCCTGGGTACCTTAGCAAACTCCTGACATCAACATTAACATGTTTAGGGGAATCCTAATTATAGGAGTCACAGGGGCTCTCCATTAGCCCCATAGATGCAATGTGTCTGGCATGAATCTGGGAAACTGGTGAGGTGGACCCAACAGAAGTCTCCTGTGTAAAGTTTATTCTAGCAATTAAGAGAACGAGACAGACTGCTTGGCATAGTCCTTGTAGTGGGAGATGACCAAGGACAGCATGGTGTTCTCACTAGGATTGTCTGCGCCCAGGAAAAAAAGCAGAAATGCCCAGCCACAGGTGGTCCCTGATGGCCCCCAGACTCAGCAGCAACAATACCCAGGGTGAGCAGGCGGGAATAACAGGCAGAAACAGCAGTACCTTCCACCCAGTGGAAGGGGCTGGCACAAAAGAAGAGAACAGATAGGGCGTGCCGTTTGATAGCTAGAGATGATCAGACGTGTTCATTATTTCATGGGAGCATCCTGTAGGGACCCCCTCCAAACAGGCTCTATATCAGTCAGCAGGCAAAAGAAACAGTGAAATCTCACAGGTTCTTGTGATCACAACTGCTGTTTACTTGCAGGCTAATGTGGCTTTGGGAAACTCCCGCCATGAGTAAATTACACATAAATAATCTTTTTTTTTTTTTTTTTTTTGACTGCCATCAGGTTGTGGCCTCAAAAAAATACCCTATGGGCCACAATAATACCTAAATGCAAAGCCCTTTGGAAATTTTTACAGATTATAGACCATGAAATTAAGGACAAAACAGACCTTTGTCTAGACAGCTCTGCCATATGCAACTTTTCTGCTTCACTTCAATGTCTGCTATCTTTGGAGACTTACAAAAGAACTAGTCTTCCCTGATAAGGTGATATTATTTGATTTATGTATTAGTTGGGTTAGGGAAGGCTTTGACAGTAACAACAAAAGGCAGAAATCTCAATGGATTGCCACTGTGAAAGTTTATTTCTTAATCACATCATGCCTGACATGGGTGGGTGGTCCTCCTCCATCTTAAATATGTGCAAACTGAGCAACATGACCTCAGTGCTCCTCACAGGAGGGAAAGAGAGAGCTGGAGAATCCATGGCATGATTTTAAGTGCCAGCTAGAAATGGCTCATCTCACTTCTGTCCATTTTTCCATTGGCCAATGCTAATTCCCAGAATTAGTCCATGACCCCACCTGGCCCATGAAGGCTGGAGGTGTAGGAAAGCAGCTGACCACTGGGGAAGGCCTAAGAATCTGCCACATATTTTCTTTAAATATTTTTTTTTACTCTCTCATTACCTGCTTTCTTTAAATTGTTCCTGTTAAATATGTTTATTCATGTCTCAGGGGTTGAATTAGTCAAGAAAGAGAAATCTTTTAATCAAGGTCTTAAAAAAAAAAATTAAAAACCGGCACCAGATACATCTTCCAACCCATCTCAGCATGATTTATCTACTAATGAATTAAATGCTTGCTGTGTATTTACCACAAAGAAAGACAGAGCAGCCTTTATGTTCTCAGCAACAGCTCAGAAAGCTGCCAACATTAGAACCTATTTGTTTTATTGAGAAGAGGGATTCTTGGCTGGAACACAAGGGCTCCCCATTACTCTTTCTGGAAAAAGCAATGGGAACTTCAACTTTTCTCTGGACAGCTACCAACATCTATCAGAAGAAACAAGAGTTTCACATCTCTTTCTGAAGGGCAGCACTTAGAATGCCTAACAACTCTCCAGCCTCTACTGGTGTCAGCCATGGATAGAGATCCAAATCCAAGCTCTTGTGTATTTGATGGAAGTGCAAAAGCAAATCTACCCTAGAAACTGAAAACAACTAACTGGCCTGCCCTGTAGTAATAAATGAAGCTAAAATCTAATGGTACCAAGCTCAAAATCAGGAGAAGAGGCAGTCAAGGCCTCTCCCTCCCCCGCCACCACGAAGGATTAATTCTGACTTCAGAAAGAGAGTCACCTTGTAACCTCATTCAGAAGAGTTCATGTCTCCGCACTTCAGCTAACTTGAGGTGAAACTCAAGTCTCTTGAGCAGAGAGGTTTTTCCTGGAAGGATAATCCTGGAGATCAGGAAATGAATCTCGACATCTTCTGTTGCTCAAAGTTGAGTTTTCTAAAACTCTCTATCTGTTGAATTATCTGCTGATTTTAAATCTTCCACGTGGCTTCTCTCAATTCCTGAAGACCATCTGCCTCTTCCTCATTCACAGAGAAAACAGAGGAACAGTCGAGAAACCTCTGAACCATGTCCATGCTGCCCACAAGCTTTTTGGCTGAGTGCATTGCACTTCCTGTGCTAACTTTAGCTAACATCCAGACCTCCACCCACCACTGCCTGGCATCCACCTTCACCACACCACTAATGCTGCCCCTCTGTTGCTGGTCCCCTCACCCCAAAGAACACTTGGCATTGACTTGCCTCGGGCTTTTAGCACTGTTCTTGGCCATTCCCTCCCTGCTGTGCTGGCTTCTGGCTCCTCCTGACACCTACCGAATTTCTTTAATGCCTATGCCTTAGGTGTTCCCAATCCCCTGCGTCCCACCTTCAGTTTTCCACTAATTCACAGAACAAGCCTTTTCTGAATGAGGAAGCACTTGGTGGAAATGCTAAGGCCGATCAGCTCCTCAGACTGAAAAGGGACCTTGGAGTCGGCAGTGGGGGGTGGGGTGGGGTACAGGGTAGAACGAGACCCACCCCTGCCCTCACAGACCCTATGCGCTGGGCCTCATTGAATGTTCCCAACATCTACTTGGGCATCAAACTAGAAAATGAGTCAGCAAGCACTCCTCTCTCACGCTCACAGCCAAGAGACCACCAAGGACAGTGAAATCTATCTTCTGAAAATCTTCTGAGTCTGTTCCCTCCACTTGTTCCGTACAGTCACTGGCTGGGGTCCAGTGTTCATCATCTTTCCCTGGGACTGTTGGCAATGAACCTTCAACTTTCTTGCTCCCCTTTCTTCAACTTTCTTGCTCCCCTCCACTCTGCTCTCATCTGCATGTCGTTTCCCCAGTTATCTTTGACAAACTCAATGTGGTCACATTATTCTGCACTCAAATCCTTTCCATGGCTCCCCCATCATCGCTGTACGAGGCCTCTCGGGAGCTGGCTCTTGCCTGCTTCTTCTGCGAATCTGCTACTACTCTCCACACAACTCTTAGGTTCCAAAATTAATAATCACCTTAGAGTTTCTCTGAGTGTTGACACTTTATCACACTTCCAGAGCAATAGCCTTAAGAAATCCTTTCCAATCCTGTGCCTAAGATTCTCCATATGTTACATATATAGTTTGCTTTTCATACCATGGGGCTTGACCTAGATGTCTAACAGGCATCTCAAACTTTTAACACAGTTAAAATACAAAACCTACTCTCCCTGGTCTTCTCCATCTCCACTGCTCAGGCCAAAAACCTAGGAGGCAAACACAATTCCTCTCCTTTTCCAACATGTCCAAATTATCTGCCAAGTCCATACCCAGCATGTACCCCACAGACATCCACTTCCCTCCATCACCATGGCTGTCTCAGAAGTCACAGTCTCTAGATGAGTATAACTGCCCCCACCTCAAGCCGGTCTCCCTACAGCCTATCTTGCTCCCTGAGAATCCATCTCCATACTGCAAGCAGCATGATCTTTTAAGAACACAAATCAGATCATGTCACTCCCTGTTTATGGCCCTCCAAGACTTCCTTGAAATTTACAAGAAACTTCCAACCCTTTCAGAGCCCTGAATGAATCAGACATGTCATCCCCGATCTCCTGTGCAGGCCTGTCTCTCCCTCATCTGCCGTGCTCCAACCATACTGAACTTCCTCTTTGCCCCAAACACACCAGCCTATCCCCACCTCAGAGCCTTCTCGGCGACTGTTCCCTCTTCCTGAGATGCCCTTCTCTCAGAGGTTGGCTCTTTCCTGACATGAAGTCTGAGGTGAAACACCACTTCTTCAGAAGAGCCTTCTAGATTACTATGCCTGATGCACCTCCATCACTTCACCCTGTCCTATTGGTATTTTTATCTTGGCCTGACTTCCTCCTCATGAAAATGTAAGATCCACAAGGGCAGGAACTTGTTTACTGCTGTATCTAGCAGTGGTATCCAAATTATTTAACAACAGGTATGGCATAGACTCCAGCCCATCAGAATGGATGCCCATCTTCAAACCTCATCCATCCCTACTGAGAAGTAGCAACTGGACATCATGACTCTCAATAAATCTCAGTTACATGTACAAATCAACAAATGTTTCTTGGTTAAACTCATTGTACCAAGAGATGAATTTCATGTCAATTTCACCATGAACACAGGTCTACATTACTAAATAAGGGTTTACAGGGCCCCTTCCATGTATCCAGACCTGATTTGTTCCCAACTTGGATTTGCTTCTTGGTTTTCTTTCACAGGTTAATTCTCTTTGGGGACTGCTGTTGCTTTATAATGTTATTTGAACTAGTAGCTCTGGAATTTGGGTAGAATCTGTTTTCCTCCCCAGTCCCTGACATCCACCAGTGTTTACTTCCTTGCGTGCTCTGTGAGTATCCACAGCTGAACAACAGTGTGAGGGGCACCGAGACTGATTTCAGAAGAGTGAGTTCAAGGTTGGGCAATATCACATGTCACCTGTGGGTTGTCAGGTCTTGGGGAATTACTTAACTGAGTTTTCTTCTCCTGTAAAATTGGCACACAGTAATGACCCACCTCCTGGGATGACTGAAGGACTATGAGAGATGCAAGTCAGCCAGCCTCACCTAGCATCTAAGATCAATAAATGTTAGTTTTGTTTTGCTCACCCCTTCCTTTCAGAGTTTCTATGAAGCTCAAATAAGATAATGCACATGAAATGCATGACAAACCATATGTAGCATTTAGATTACTGATGTCTCGTCAATAATACATCATCTCTGGGGTGGTGCCTGTGGCTCAAAGGAGTAGGGGGCTGGCCCCATATACCAGAGGTGGTGAGTTCAAACCCAGCCCCAGCCAAAAACTGCAATAAATAAATAAATAAATAAATAGTAAGAAGATAATCATTAAAAATAATAATAATAATAATAATAATAATAAATAATACATCATCTCTGATTGGAGAAATCAAGTGGCATTCAGGAATCATAAAGGAGCCAGAAAGGAACTCTAGGCCTGGTGGTGCCAAAGCCAGTGCCCCAGGCAGGGAGGCTCCTGCTTAGCTTACTGAATGGCCCTCCCTGGAGACAGCATCTTTCCAGAAAATCTGTTTGCACATCATACAAAGCTATTAGCTGCCAAAAAGTAGACTTACCAGTTACCTACAGAGAAGGAAGTTTTTCTGCTGTGTTCAACCATTTCCCCAATAGCAAGAGTGGGGGCACTTTCTCCTTTGTCTCTTCCCAACCAAATATTTCACTCTTTATTTGAAAACAAAGCTCATTGGGGCTCTCACTCTACTAACCTTAGTCTGTCTCACCCCTCTTGCTCAACCAGGCTTTTCCCAGTTCCCGGAATTCTGTCTCATTCTTCTTTCACTCGCTACTAGGACCACCTTATACAGGGGTAAAGATGGTGCCCTGCACAGCCCTATAGAGCTACACACTCCCATCATGGTCAGGTGAAATAAGCACAAATGAGCACCACCCAACTCACACCTGCAGTGGTGGCACCCTCCCCCTAAGAGCCCCACAATATCCATATATAGCCAGTTACTCTAATTCAGAGAAATTAGGGTGCTCAGGGGGTCACTTAAAGAAGCTCTGACATCAACAGTATAGTTCTTGATGTGGCTACAGTTTTCTTACCAAGTCTCAATGTAATGGCTTCTTCCCATAAAACCAGCTAGCTTTGCTAAGTAGGTATCAAGCTTTTAAACAACTCATTACATATATCTTTTGTGCTCCCTGAATTTACTGCCTTGGAGCAAATCCTTGATCAGCAGCCTCTAGTTACTCCCCTGCCCAAACTTCTTGGGGAGAAGGGTAAGAATGGTTGGCAGAATCCATGTCCCCATTCAAAACCCACTGCCACTGACCAGCTATGTGACCTTGAGTGAGTCATTTAATTACTCCATGCCTCAGCTTCCTCATGATGATGATAATGATGATTCCTCCTTCATAGAAGGAACTTTCATAGGGAACAGTTACAAAAATGCCTCTGAGGAGCTCAGCACAGCACATGCCTAAGACATGCACGGAAGTGGAAAGTAAGAGTTAATTTTAGTGTCAGTCTTACTGATTCACCCAAGAAAGGCAAACTGAGACCCAAGTATCAACGTAAGCTTCCACTACAACACCACAGTTGAATCTTTTTTTTTTTTAATTTTTATTTTTACAATAACAAGTTTAAGATAAGGATTAGAAACAAAAACCTTATAAAGAATGAAGGAACATAATTATAGTTGAATCTTGAAACAGAGACAGCATGGCCATAAAACTTAAAATATTTACTATCCAGCCCTTTACAAAGGAAAGTTAACAGTCATACCTCTCCTCCCACCCTCTCCTCCTGGTGAGGCCAGCTGAAAACCACTGGTGACAGAGGCGCTAGTTGCTTCTCATACCTGTTTTTCTCTCTCTTTTTTTTTTTTTTTTTTTTTTTTTTTTTTTTTTAAATCAGCATAGAACAGAGATTTTCAATTAGCATGCTGTGGCACACTGGTGTGCTGTGAGAGGATCTTAGATGTACGGGGAAAATTTTAAAGATCATTTATTAAATTATTTTCAAAAAAAGTTCAAAGCACAGTGTTTTTTGACTTTTATTTAAATCAACATAATTTAAATGTGCAATGGCAGTTTAACTATAGGTTCAAGTGTGCCAGGAGATAAAAAAAGGTTGAAAAACATTGCCCTAGAATTCTCTCCCCTTTTTAGCCTGCTGTGGATTGCCTGGCATAAAGACTACATCTCCCAGATTTCCACGGTACTACCTGTGGCCATGTGACTGAGTCCTGGCCAATGGCATGTAATTGAAGTGTTTTCCACATCTGCCAGGAGAAAAGAGGTTTCCTTTGCTCCTTCTGGAAACCACAAATGTAAGCATGGCAGCAAAACTAGACCTGGAGCAACCATCTCAGAACAGGACAAAACTTTGAGAACGAAGGTCATTTATAACAGAGCTGCAAGAAGCAAGGCACCTGGGTCCCTGAGCTGCAGAACTTCAAAACACTAATTTCATAACTTAAAGAAGTTTAAGTTACTTCTTTGGGCTTTCCTGCACTTAGTGATGAAACTAGTCCTAACCAATACACCACACAATCCTGTTCAGAAGAATGGAAAGCTTACCATTAGCCCTCAAAGGCTCCTGTTTGATACCACTTAAAAACTCTTTGGTACTTGGGATAAATTGGTTCTTGAACACACAGAATGACTTATTCTTACAGAAGGCCAAAAGAATATTGCACATGTTTTATATTTATTCAGGAAAAAGGATTAATACTCATTCAAGGGGGAAAAAAAGATGTATTACAATGCTTATTCGGGGGGGTGGAGTGGGGGGAAGA
Organism: Loris lydekkerianus; assembly: GCA_963574355.1. Lineage (NCBI taxonomy): Eukaryota > Metazoa > Chordata > Mammalia > Primates > Lorisidae > Loris > Loris lydekkerianus. The sequence goes on from CAUYPK010119338.1 coordinate 48,894, forward strand.
TTCATTTGGAATTGAGGTTTAAAAGAAGATGAAAGAACCAGCAAAAGAACAGTGGTGTTAAGCCTGAAGCTAGCAACCAAATCTTGAGCTGACACTGGATCAAGTGGTCCCAGGTCCATCCTTCCAGAAAGAGCTGTTGGCTTAGAAGTGAGCTCTTTAAGCAGGCAGGAACAGGAGAACAGGGTAGGAATGGGAGGACACTTTCATATCTTACAGATGACAGATAGAGGCTCAACAAGTTGAGTTCCTTTAGGCTCACAGAACAGTGAAGTTCTAAATCCCGTCTGACCCAGAACTCTCCTGGATGAGGAAGAACTTGAGACTGAGTTGACGTCTCCAGGGCAGACTGAGAACACATGGCAGGCAGGAAATAGTCAATATTCTTTTAAAAAGAACCTTCTATGATCTTGTGTCCTAAATCTGTTTGATGAACTTCAGTAGAAATGCCCGGGAAATGCACAATAATGAGAAGAGAAAGGAAACCTAGTACTTTGAAAACTGCCATTAAAATCCCTGACTGCACAGGAAAGAGACTGCTAGTACTCTGCCAGCAAAAACCAGATTTAGAAAAGAAAGCTGTGTCCAGGAAACTTGTGAACTTTCTTTCTGGTTCTCATATGGCTTCTTCTTTCATTGTCACTTAGTCAATTACTAACTATAATAGTAGGCGATGGAGGGAATGGGTCAGTGACAGCCAAAGAATTAGAACAGAATCCTCCCCAGAATTTCAACCACTAGAGCCCAGAAGCTTCACAGTTAGAAAATCTCTTGTCTAGATAAGGCAAGGCCACCGTTTGCCATAGTTGTGCCAGATCTATTTCTAAAGTTAACTTTTGCTTTCCTGAGTGTTTTATATTTTAGTATTGTTAGCGTGTGTCTTCACTCGCTTGCACATGTTTAATTACCCTGTTAGCATCAATTAAGCACTTACAATATGCTTGGCACAGGGTCAAGGATATAAGTACACAATTCCACATTTTATGCCTGATAACTCCATGTGCTACCACCCCATTTTACAGATAAGGAAACTGAGATAAGCATTAAGAGAGTAAATAATTGGCCCAGATTACACAGCTAGTGGAGTGGTCTTGAGATTTCAAGTGAATTTTTGTTCATTTTAAAACTGCTCTTTAAATCACTTAAAAAAAAAAAACAAAAAAAAAACTGGAGAGTTGGAGAAAGATTTTTAGGACCAATAAAGAGAAGAGGAGCCTGTACAAAGTGCTCCTTTGCTTTCAGAATTACACTCTACCTTTTTTGCCTTTATTTTCAGTCAGTGGCCCTGACTCATCCTTGTACCTCACACATTAATGTGGTGTCCTAGAAACAGTTTACTCTTGTTCCAAAGAAACTCTCCCCCATTTCCCCACTCCCCAAATTCTTCCATTACTTTTGGTAGTTTCCAGTGTGTTTCTCATAGACCTGAGAGTCCCAAGTGCCCCTTTCAATAACCTGTGGACCAGTGCCTTTCAATGTTTTTTCAATCTCAGGACCTCTTTATCTTTTTTAAAAATTATGGAGGACCTCAAAACCTTCTGTTTATATGAATTGTACCTGCTGGTATTCTAGTTATCTCTGGCTGTACTGTTATTGAAAGGCTTCAATAATTATTGAAGACCTCAAAAGCTTCTGTTTATGTGGGTCTTATCTATGTTGCCTTTATTTTCAACCTTTTACAAATCTCTTTAATGGCAAACTTAATAGGAGATGGCATATTGTTTCTCATATCTTCTTTTGTAATTCAACCTCTGATATGTTATTTTGGTTGAAATATGTAAAATAAAGATCCAGCTCTACATAGATATGTAGTTGGACAAAGGAGAAAAAAAATTTTTATTGTTAAATCATAGCTGTGTACATTAGTGCAATCAAGGGGTACAATTTGCTGGTTTCATATACAATCTGAAATATTCTCATCAAACTGTTCAATGTAGCCTTCATGGCATTTTCTTAGTTATTGTATGTAGACATTTGTAGTCTGCCTTTAGTAAGTTTCGCCTGTACCCATTCTAAGATGCACTGTAGGTGTGGCCCCACCCATTACCCTCCCTCCACCCTAACCTCCCCCATCCCTTCCTCTTCCTTGGCCCTTTCCTCATAGTCTTGTGCTATAGTTGGGTTATAGCCTTCATGTGAAAGCTATAATTTAGCTTCATAGTAGAACTGAGTACATTGGACACTTTTTCTTCCATTCCTGAGATACTTTGCTAAGAAGAATATGTTCCACCTCCATCCATGTAAACATGAAAGAGATAAAGTCTCCATCTTTCTTTAAGGCTGCATAGTATTCCATGTTACACATGTACCACAGTTTGCTAGTCCATTCGTGGTCAATGGGCACTTGGGCTTTTTCCATGAGTTAGCAATTATGAATTGGGCTACAATAAACATTCTGGTACAGATGTCTTTGTTATATTGTGATTTTTGGTCTTCTGGGTATGAACCTAGTAAAGGAATTATAGGATCGAATGGCAGGTCTATTTTTAGGTCTCTAAGTATTCTCCAAACATCCTTCCAGAAGGAACGTATTAGTGTGCATTCCCACCAGCAGTGTCGAAGTGTGCCCTTTTCTCCACATCCACGCCAACATCTCTGGTTTTGGGATTTTGTTATGTGGGCTACTCTTACTGGGGTTAGGTGATATCTCAAAGTACTTTTGATTTGCATTTCTCTGATGATTAAGAATGATGAGCTTTTTTTCATGTGTTTGTAGAT
>CAUYPK010119344.1:0-38006 GCA_963574355.1 Loris lydekkerianus
ACATACAATAACTAAGAAAATGCCATGAAGGCTACATTGAACAGTTTGATGAGAATATTTCAGATTGTATATGAAACCAGCACATTGTACCCCTTGATTGCACTAATGTACACAGCTATGATTTAACAATAAAAAAAAAAAGAAAGAAAGAAAAAGAAAAAGCAAGACTCTATCTCTACTAAAAATAGAAGAACTGAGACAAGAGGATTACCTGGGCTCAAGAGTTGGTGGTTACTATGAGCTATGATGCCATGGCACTCTACCCAGAGCAACTCTGTCTCAAAGAAAAAAAAAAAATTACTTTTTTTTTTTTTTTTTAAAGACAGAGTCTCACTTTATCACCCTCGGTTGAGTACTGTGGCATCACAGCTCAGAGCAACCTTCAACTCCTGGGCTTAGGTGATTATCTTGCCTCAGCCTCCTGAGTAACTGGGACTACAGGTGCCCGCCACAACACCTGACTATTTTTTTTATTTGCAGTTTGGCCGGGGCTCAACTTGAACCCACCACCGTCGGTATATGGGACCAGCACCCTACCCACTGAGCCACAGATGACACCCGAGAATTACTTCTTTAAGTTTATAGTTATTAAGTAAAAACAACACAGTAGGCTCAAAGGGTGAAAATCAGTGTCTTTTGCTAACCTGTAGTGAAGAAGCCCAGCAGCTATGGTAATGAAGGCTGTTCAGCCTGCCAGAGCCCAGGTTCTTCATCTGTAAACAGGGGATGGTAACCTCAAGGGTGGTTGTAACAATCAACTGAGTGAGAATGCACAGAGTTCCTAGAATAGGACTTGCTCACAAAGCTGTCAGTAAACATGGCATATTATTTTACAATTGTTTTACTACATTATTCTGATCATGCTTGTTGCCCCAAATTGGTTATTCATAAATAAAAAGGAAAATAAATTTCTCTGATACTCAGTAACTAAGATTAATTTTTACATAAAGTTGTATAGAACTGAGTACTCCACTCAACATAACCAACTACTTGTTTCTGCTCCAAATCACCTGGATAACCAGTGCCTGTTTCTACTTCTGTCTGAACCATTTCTCTCTTTGTGCTAAAATAAAACATGCAGCCTGTTATGGATTCAGTTGAGCAGTCAGGAGGAACTTTAAAGAGAGAGTTGAGGAGAGAGGTTGAGGGGTTATAGGAAGCTAGGATTAGCGGCAACTGGGAGGCTAGATCCCAGAGCAAGGTCGGTTGGAGCAAATATGTCTGTCTGGAGGCACACTGGGAATCCTGAGTATCTGACCAAAAGAAAACCCCGGAAACCAAGATATCAGCATGTCAAATCAAGTCTGGACACTGGTAACAGTATGACTAAAATACACTGAGAAACTAGAAGAGATTAAAAAAAAAATTATAGGTACAAAAAAGATGAGCTTTTTAAGAGACTAAGAGACTTACAACATTTGCCCAGCTGGTCATCCAAGTTGCTTCCCTATCTGATCAAACACTGCAAGTGACAGGGGAGGAGACGCAGAGGCTAGAAGACAATGATTCTGCAACTTCAGACCCTGATGTTGAAATTACTGCTGGGACCAACGGGAAAGGGAGCCTGGGTGAGCAGTCACCTAGCCCTGTCCATTTCATAAACAGCACAGGAGCAGAGGACTCCAGTCGCTCAACTCTTCAGAGCATCATCAGTGGTGCTGGGGAACTGGATCTGGACAAAGGGCTAGTGAAGAAAGCAGAGCCCAATAACCAAAGACAAACCTTATCCTGACTGCCCCTTCCTGCTGTTAGATAGAGATTCTTACCAGCAGTGCCACACTGTTAGAGCTCACAGTTACCCAATTGCAACTCTATCTAGAGCAATGAACCCTTATTCAAATGATACTCTTAAATATAAAAATGCCCAAGGCAAGATCATCATCCTGTATGACTATGATGAAAGGCTGACCAGTCAGACAGTCACTACCATGTGTAAGCGGGGATTTGAAAATCTTTTCATGCTTTCTAGAGGGCTAAAAGTCTTATCTCAGAAATACCAGAAAGGACTGATTACTGGTTCCCTGCCAGCAGGCCCTTCCTCCTGGTTCTGCCTGGAAACTATCCAGCCCAAAATGCCACCCCTACCCGCTGAGAATAAATGGAAATTTTCCCCCAGAAGACTTAAAAGAGATAAAATATTATGTGGAAAAGGACCAGGGTCCCACAGAAAATTCTAGCTGGCTGAACCAAGTTACCATATATACTCGAGTATATACGGTAACTCCTCTGGAAGAGACTCCAAGGTGCCTGGTGCCCACAGTGCTCAGAACCTGCCTGCTGGGGGCCCTGTCAGCCACTCGAACCCCCACTCACTGAGCAGTGGATAACAGCAAGGCAAACCCTGGAAGTAAAGACTTTGTCTCACTTAGTCAAATAAATGTTTTTTTTCTCATTTTGGAAAAAAAACAAAAAAAAAAAAGAGTTGAATGTTCAGAATCAGATCTGGGAAGGATTGCGGTAGTGAGGTAGAAAATGAAGAGGACAGAGGAGGAAAGAAAAACAGGCTGAGCGAGCATCCCGTCATTTACAGGCCTTAAAATGAGTTAACTTTTACATTAACCCTGTGTGAAGTGGGGACTGTCACCCTCTTACTGCATAGGAAACAGTTTCAACAAGATCAAAAGACTTGTCCAAGGTCACATAATAATGAATAAAAGGCTGAAATGGCAGGAATTCATTAGACCTGAATCCAGATCTCATGGCAGGAATCCAGGTCTTCTCATTCCACCAGCCCTCTCTCCCCAACTCCGTTAAGCTAAAATAAAGGGCAAACATTGGTCCCACCACACCCCAGAGCTCACCTGGGGCAAAAAACTAAGTTGACAAGTGGGCACTTCCCTGCTGCAACAGCTCAGTACACACATCCAGCTACATTAAATTCTGGTAATTAGTGCTTTAGTCCTGAAAACTGGCTAATATTAGACATTTTTAACCACCCTTCAGCAAAGTGCTTCAAAGTTCCAAGTAAGGCTCACACTCATCAAACATTTAGTGGGACTTTGGTTTGATCCCTGAACTTGGAACACAGAATCTGCCCACCAGTGGTGCAAACTGCCCAGTTACTAACATTAAGCCTCCATATGTAGCAGATTACAGTAAACTCCAGTTTGCTCAGAGTTAGCAAGTGGAGCATTCTGGTTAATGTTCGGGTTATCTGAAATTTAACATGCACAGTAGCACAGACGTTACAGAAGAATTACCAATTTCCAAAGAATTTGAATGAAAGCTTATGGGGCAGTGCCTGTGACTCAGTGGGTAGGGCGTCGGACACATATACCAAGGGTGGTGAATGCGAGCCCGGCCCCGGCCAAACTGCAACAAAAAATAACCGGGCATTGTGCCAGGCGCCTGTAGTCCCAGCTGCTTGGGAGGCTGAGGCAAGAGAATCACCTAAGCCCAGGAGTTGGAGGTTGCTATGAGCCGTGACTCCACAGCACTCTGCCAAGGGCAATAAACTGAGACTGTCTCTGGGAAAAAAAAAAAAAAAAAGAAAGAAAGAAAGAAAGTTTAAAACTGCAACCACGCTGGATTAAGTGTGCATTTTAACAGTTAATAGAAACTGACATTTGCTGGAGACTTCTCATGGTGCAGGTGCTTTTCTAAGTGCTTTATATCTATTAATTTGTTGCGTTACACTTTACCTCATTTAACTCATTGATAAATAAGAATTGTCATTGTAAGTCATAAAAAACAAATCTAGTTACCTCAGATTGTTTTGGTTGTTTGGCTTCTGGAAGAATGATAATTGTATTTTACCACAATAACTCATTCACTGATTATCTTCATTGCCTCCAGATAATAAGCAACTTAGTCAGCAGACCACCTCTCTCTCCACTGTTATTTCACAGAACCACGACTCTTCCACACTTGTCAGTCCTGCCCTTAGAAGTGACATTTCATTAGGAAACATAATGGAGAATCTGGCTTTCAGGTGAGTCTGAGGGTCCTCCTTCCCCTGCAGTTCCCTGTTCTTACTCTACCTCAGAGCAGTTATAAACCTCTTTCTGTCCCTGTTAGTGACCATCTGTGTCCCCATCCTGTAGTCTGAGATTCTCCATGCATCCCCAAAGCTGAAAAATATTCCTATTTACTTGCTGCTGCTTTTCCTTTCCTACTGGATGCTGCTGACTCTCAGTCTCTCCATTTGGTCCACCCAAACACTCTAGAGAAAGCAGCGCCCTTGGAGAAAAAAACACAGGGTCTTCACTGGGAGCAACTCTGTCCACCCCACCCCAGGGAACCTTTGGCAATATCAAGTTTTTGCCTGTCCCAACTGGTGATAACTACTAAGGTGGTCAAAGAGAAGCATGCTGCCAGCATTTGTAGGTAAAGACTAGGGGTGCTGCTAAACACCCCACTGTAAGCACAAGAGATTCCCACAAAAAAGAATTATCCAGTCCAAAATGTCCACAGTGCAAGGCTAAGGACTCCTACACTGGAAAATTATTTCAGGCCAAGGACCCCCATCTTCCAGTCCTCACCACAAACCACCAAAACATCTCTCTTCAAACATCTTGTTACAGTAACTTAAGAATGCTTCAGGGAAGAACAAATACTTCATCTGAACACCGATGTCCCCTGGTAGCTGCTTCCGGGGTGGACCAGTGCTCTAACATACTCTGCCATGACCACAGCACAGCTCCTGAACCCAGCAACTCAGTGCTGGAAAAAGACTGGAAAGAGACGAATTCCATCCCAAACAGTGGTCACAATGACATTACTGCGACAGGAATCTCGCTTGTGCTTCTAGGCTATAGGGGAGCTTTATGATCCTATCACTAGCATAGGGTTTCTCACCCTTGGGACTATCAACATTTGGACCTGACAATACTGGGGAGGCATCTGTTTAGTGCCTCAGACTCCAGCAGCAAGCAAACCTTCCCTTCCCATTAGGACAAAATGTCTCCAGATAGACCACAGTGGTGGCCCACACCTGTGATCCCAGCACTCTGGGAGGCCAAAACGGGTGGATTGCTTGAGCTCAAGAGTTAGACATCAGCTTGAGCCAAGATTGAAACCCTGTCTCTAGTAAAAATGAAAAACTGAGGCAAGAAGAACACTTGAGCCCAAGAGTTTGAGGTTGCAGAGAGCTATTATGCCAGGGCACTCTACCAAGGATGACAAAGTGACACTCTGTCTTAAAAAAAAAAAGAATTCACGTTCTTGGCTGGGCATGGTGGCTCACACCTATAATGCTAGCACTTTGGTGGGGGTCAAGGTAGGAGGATCACTTGAGCCCAAAAGTTCAAGAGGAGCCTGGGCAGTCTGGGCAACATAGCAAGACACCACATCTACAAAAAATAAAAAAATTAGACATGGTGGTCACAGCTCTCTGCAATTTGAGGAATGAATATGTAAATACATATATTATCTCTGTACTTTTAATTATTATTTCCATAACAAAATGCTAAATATGCAGACTCAAACACTAACAAATAACTGCCTGAAAGGCATGAAAGATTCAATAACAAACCCAGGATATCCTATTACAAAATGACAGGGGGGAAAAAAATCTCCAGGGTGGTGTCTATGGTTCAAAGGAGTAGGGCAGTTCAAACCCGGCCCCAGCCAAAAACTGCAAAAATTAAAAAATCTCCAAAAACTAAAAGAGAAGAGAGAGGACTATATTTAATGACCCAACTTTTACTTCCTCCTCACCATCTAACAGAAACTCGCACATAAGCATGCACAAACATAACACACACAAGCATAAGTATACTCCCTCCTTAAGTGAACCCATTTAACCTGCCAGCCAACTGGAAAGAGATTCAACAGACAAAGCCCAAAGTGTGGTTGTCAACTGGCTGTGTGACAGGCACAGTGACATCTTCTACAAACCAGCACCTGACATGCAGTGACTGTGAACACAAGATACAGAAAAGGAGTGATGTGATGTAAGGCTGCAGACCTGGGCGTTAGGAACTGCCCTCTGTCAGGATAAAGAGACTTTCCCAAGATCAGGGTTGAAGCAGTAAAGTTGAGAATCAGCCTCATGCTGCCAGACAGTGAGTCACCGCCCTCCAAACAAGGCTCCACTCAGCACCCCACCTTACCCCACCCCAGGCTCCCAGGGCTTGTTCCCCACATCCTCTAACAGCTGAATAGAGATCACTCTAGGCCAGTCAGCTTAAGGAATGTTCACTTCCACCCTGAAAACATTCTGGCTGCCCTAATGTATTCTACCCTCTAAAGAATTCTTTGGTCATTACCATCTTCTTCCCACCCACATTTGGCCTTGTCCCCTCCTGTTACTTCCAAAGCAGCATTTGTAGCTCCCCTATCCGTTTTATTCCAGGTTGATTATGAAATCATGTATTTACTTAACTATCTCAAGCATAAAAGTTGGCAGGTAAATAATTTCAAAGCTAATTTTTTCCCTCCCTTGCCTTTTTCCACTCTCAAGATACTATGTCTGGCTCAGCGCCTGTAGCTCAGAGCGCCAGCCACATACACCAGGATTTGAACCCATCCCAGGCCTGCCGAACAACAATTGCAATTATACCAAAAAACAGCCAGGCGCTGTGGCAGGCGCCTATAGTCCCAGCTACTTGGGAGGCTGAGGCAAGAGAATTGCCTAAGCCCAAGAGTTTGAGGTTGCTGTGAGCTGTGATGCCACAGCACTCTACCCAGGGCGACATAGTGAGACTCTGTCTCAAAAAATAAAAAGATACTGTGTCAGTCCTCCATGCACTATAAAAAATAACGGCTTGAAGACTGGGTGCGATGGCTTACGCCTGTAATCCCAATATTCCAGGAGCTTGAAGCGAGTGAACTGCTTGAGCTCAGGAGTTGGGAGACCAGCCTGAGCAAACAGTGAGATGCAGTCTCTAAAAATAGCTGGGTGTTGCAGCAGGCACCTGTAGTCCCAACTACTCAGGAGGCTGAGGCAAGAAGAGCACTTGAGCCAAAGAGTTTGAGGTTGTTGTGAGCTATGACACTATGACACTACAGCACTCTAGCCTGAGTGACAGAATGAGACTCTGTGTCAAAAAAAAAAAAAAAATGGGGAGGCCGAGGCGTGGATGGATTGCCTGAGCTCACAGGATCGAGACCAGCCTGGGCAAGTGCAAGATCCCATCTCTGAAAAACAGCCAGGTGCTGTGGTGGGCACCTATAGTCCCTGCTGCTTGGGAGACTGAGACAAGATAATTGATCGAGCCTAAGAGTTTGAGGTTGCTGTGAGCTATGACACCAGGCACTCTACGGAGGGCGATGAAGTGAGACTCCGTCTCAAAACAAACAAACAAACAAAAATCTTGGCCACTACGTTGGCTTCCAGTTATATTAGATATATAACTGATCTTGTCAGTACAATCCTAGCAGAAATAGCCACCCACATATGGTTGTGAAAAGGCAAAAATTACAAATTGAAAAGAGATAAATAAAAACAATTGATGGAGCTTTACTTAAATGAGCCAAATGTAACTAGTATGTTCTGATCTATTTTTTTATTTTTTTGAGACAGAGTCTCACTTTATCACCCATCTCCCATATCTAATCTCAGCCCTCTGGGAGGCCAAGGTGGGAGGATCCCTTAAGCTCAGGAGTTTGAGAGCAGCCTGAGCAAGACCAAGATCCTGTCTCTACTAAAAACAAAAAATAGCCAGGTATGGCAGGAGCCTGTTGTCCCAGTTACTGGGGAGGCTGAGGCAGGCGGATTGCTTGAGCCCAGGATTTTGAGGTTGCTATGAGCTAGGATGATGCCATGGCACTCTACCCAGGGTGACACAGTCTCAAAAAGAAACAAAAAAAAGATGACTTAATTGTTTAGCACTGTCCTTGATTAATATTTAGATATTAGAATATACATATTTATATTATATAAATGGTGGCTCACGCCTGTAATCCCAGCACGAGGCAGGCGGATCGCCTGAACTACTGGGTTTGAGACCAGCCTGAGCTAAAGCGAGACCCCATCTCTAAAAATAGGCGGGCACTGTGGTGCAACACCTGTAGTCTCAAGTCACTCGGGAGACTGAGGCAAGAGAATTGCTTGAGCCCAAGAGTTTGAGATTGCTGTGGGCTATGATGCCACAGCACTCGACGGGGGGCGACGAAGTGAGACTCTGTCTCAAAAAAATAAAAAAATAGATCAGAACATACTAGTTACATTTGGCTAGTTTAAGTAAAACTTCATCAATCGTTTTTATTTACCTCTCTCTTCAATTTGTAATTTTTGCCTTTCCACAACCATATGTGGGTGGCTATTTCTAATAGGATTTCACTGACAAGACGAGTTATATATCTACCTACTTTGTTTAAGGGGAATTTCTTTGATTACCATCACATATCTCCGTTAAAATCTATGCTACAGGCGGAGTGCCCAAGTGACATGCTCAGAAAAGCTGATGTTCAGGAAACCAAGCATACAGGGAAATAGCCAGGTTAATGAAGTGAGATTTGAATCACAGTTCTGCTCAGAAAACAAAAGAAGACATCTGTGAGGCTCGACCTTGGAACCAGTCACTGCTATCCACTCCATGTGGGTATATATATGTTTACTAAAATAACACTTCAAAATTAACTTTTATCCAAGACATTTTCTGAAGAAATTAAAAGGCATTATCTAAGCTTTCAAACATTTAACCATTCTACCTTGAGCAACGTCCACCTCATTTTCAAACATTTTTAACTTAATGAAGATGAAGACATTAAAGAATACTCAGGGCCGGGCATGGTGGCTCACGCCTGCAATCCCAGCTACTAGGGAGGCCAACAGGGGAGTGGGAGGCTGCCTTGAGCTACAGTGATGCCACTGCACTCTAGCTGTAATTAGCTGCAAAGTATAACACAAGATTTACCAACTAAAAACTTTTCTTTAAGATCTGTGGTGGGTAAGGTGCCAACCCCATATACGGAGGGTGGTGAGTTCAAACCCAGCCCCACCAAACTGCAACAAAAAAATAGCAGGGTGTTGTGGCAGGCACCTGTAGTCCCAGCTACTCAGGAGGCTGAGGCAAGAGAATCGCCTAAGCCCAAGAGCTAGAGATGCTGTGAGCTGTAACGCCATAGCACCTACTGAGGGTGACAAAGTGAGACTGTCTCTGGAAAAAAAAAAAAATTACAAAGCACAGACTCAAGTTAATGGCACGGAGTCAACAGGCTGCTTAGACAAGCAACTCTTCGAAAGTCAGTTGAACCTTCGTTTTATAGACTCCATTTCACTTAATCATTTAAGAAGGTGCTTTGAAAAACTGCACACAACTTAATAATACTAATTTGTTTCATGGAGGTTTTTTAATGGTCCAGTACAAAATTATATCTATTTATGGTATAAACATTTTAATACATGTATACATTGTAAAACGATTATATCAAGTTAATTAATATTTCCATCACCTCACACCCTTTGTTGTGATTAACACTTAAAATCCACTCTCTTGGCAATTTAAATATACACTATTATTAACTAGTCACCACGCTGTGTAACCTGTTCTAGTCACTGCCTCACATACATCATTGGACACTGACCCAACTAAACTCCATCCAAGCATCCTCTCAGCAAAAGATGTAGAGTGGAACCTTCCTTTTTAAAACATTTATAAACCTACACTGTTGCTCGAGTCCATGAGAAATGAACTCAAGCTTAAACATTCAAATTAATACTGGAAATACTATACATACTTAGAAGAGATGTGATTGGGTTTTCTTCAACAAATTCACCTGTCAGCAGAAGGGCAATGTAAGTGAACTTCACCACAGTTCTGTGTTGGACTATCTGGTCTGGTTCTGTGGGGGATTCCTTTGTGTTTTAAACCATACTCCCTTTGGAAGCAAAAAGACCTCAGGGGCCAAGAAGGGCTAGAAGCCTCTGAGCAAACAGGCGTGCTTTGGCTTAGCACTGGTTAATGTCAGTGCTTTGAACGCCACAGCTGCCAGAGGATGTGGTGAGAAGCTGAAGCTTGTGTACCCTATAGGGGCCCCTCAGCTGCCCAGAAACACACACCCCTACCAGGAGAGAGTGGCTGTCCTCAATGCTCAGCCTGAAATCTTGCAGACAAGTCACTCTGGGAAAGGGCTAGATCCAATCAAGGAGTCCCTGGGCTACTTAGTAAATCTAACCTGCAAATTCTCATTTCCCCGGCCTTCTGGCTAGAACCCTGAGCCTGGTACCACACTTGCTGGATAAACAGCAGGAAGCACAGCATCCAAAAAAAGGTTTTTAAAAAACATGAAATAAAGTCTCAGGTCATCTTAGAGTTTTGATCATATTTTAAATAAAATCTGAACATTATGTATGTGAACAATGAAGATTATGTGCTATAGAATAAGAATCCTTTGGTGGAAAAGGAAGGATGTACAAATTCTTAATCAAATCTTTTCCTATTTTAATTTAAAATGCTTCCTTCTACAAGAGGCAAAATTATAATGCTAAATGATTCTTTTTCATTCTTACTTAAAGGAAAAATGCTCTGCCTCAACTCAGCTCAGTCATTAATCTGACATATAATTTAATCACAAACTAAAAACTGCTTTCACACAAAGTTTTTTCTCACCACACAGATCCTTCAGTGCAGTGGCCACATTCTAACATCTTTGTAAAAACTTAATCTTTCCTATCATGCAACACTGTCAGGTTGAAAGATCTTTTTTATTTTTTGAGACAGAGTCTCCCTCTGTTGCCCTGGCTGGTGTGCTGTGGCATCACAGCTCACAGCAACCTCAAATTCCTGGCCTCAAGCAATCCTCTGCCTCAGCCTCCTGAGTAGCTGGGACTACAAGCACCCGCTGCCACACTGGGCTCGTTTTTCTATTTTTAGTAGAGATAGGGTCTCACTCTTGCTCAGGCTAGTCTTGAACTACTCAGCTCAGGCGATCCACCTGCCTTCGCCTTCCAGAATGCAAAGATCCCACAGGTGTACGCTACCAAACCCTGCCAAGAGATCATTTCCAAAATTATCTCCAGTGGAAAGATATTTGAAATATTAAATTCTACGTCCTAAAAGCCAAGATTTGCACTTACAATATGGAAATGTTTCTCCTCAAACATTAGTATGCATAAGAATCTCCTGGGAAATTCGTTCAAAATTAAAATTTCTGAGTCCCAGCCCCAGAAATCAGATTCAGTGGGCCTATGATGAGGCTGTGGGGGCTACAGTGATGTCCCCAGAATTCACCTATAGGGAACCTACTCCTCAATGGAATGGTGTTGGGAGCTGGGGCCGGATGGGAGATGGGCCTAATAATCATGAGTGGGTTATCGCCATTACAGAGTGGGTTTGTAACAAAAGTGGACCATCCCCGTCTCACCATCTCTCAGGTGCTTCCTGGCCCCGTGCTGATGCCTTCCACCACTTACAGCTCAGCAAGGTCCTTGCCAGGATGTGGCCTCTCAATCCAGGATGTCCCAGCTCCACAGCCATGAGCCAAATCAGCTTTTGTGTTATCAGTCACCAGTTCTGCCATGCTGTGCTACAGCAGTACCCTATGAACATGTTCTTGGCACACCACATCCCTGCACCACGAACAGGCACCTGGAGGACTGTGAACATGCACCCAAGGGATGCACCTCAGCACATCCCATCCCTGCACTGTAAACATGCAAGCCAGAGGAACACACCTTGGCACACAGTGACCCTGCACTGTGAACACACCTGGAGGAACCCACCTCGCCACACCAGGTCACTGCGCCTCAAACAGGCATCCAGAGGGCCACACCTTGCATGCACCTGCCCCGTCGCCAAGCTGCTCTCAACCCCAGGCTTCTTTTTAAATTTCATTTGACATCTTTTAAACAGTCCTTCATTAAATTAGGGTTTTTCAAAGAAAATCTTTGAAGTACTACTCTCACGACAACTACAGATAACATCAGTAAAGGCAAGGCATATCAATCAGAATAAGAAGAAACTTGAACACCTGCTTGCCCCAAGGAATCATTTAAAATTAGAGCTGGGCAGTCATTCTAGGCCAATCCCTTCATTTTAATCTTAAATAATATTTTAAGCACTGTTAATTTTTGACGATTAATTTTGTTATCTATATCCTCCAGTTACTTCATTCATGCTACAAGGTGAGATAATACCTGAAATTTAAATCAGTCCTCAATGGCCTCTGCACTGAGTTTCCAAGAAGCCTTGCTTTCACTTACTGTCTTTTCCTATCTGAACTTTTTAGAACCAGAATTCTATTTGTTCTATTCCTTTCATTATTTTCCAAAGATGACTCAGAACCTTCTGAAAACCCCCACCTAACCACAAATGTAATTTGTTGTACTGACTATGGTAAACTTACGTTTTTAAGTCACAAATTCAGATTTTTTTTTTTTTAACTGCAGTAACTGTAGACACAGCAAGCTACCCTGGAGTTGCCGAAGTCAATATGTTAAGTCTGTCTCTGTGGCAACAGACAAAAGAACAGTGAATGAGGTTCTGAGCTGCATTCCTGTTCATTTCTTATTTAGCGACAGGCTTCTACACGTTTCCTTTGTGCTCTGGCCATCCCTTTGTTTGATCTCAAAATTATATAAAGTGATGTTTTACTATTTTTAAAGACATTATTTCCATTTTTCTGGCTGTTCTCAAACATTATTTTTAATTTTCACTACTAAGTCATATCTGGCTGCCCTACACAAACAAGCCAATGTGTGCGCACCCACTACCATTTTAAAATTTTCCATGTGAATTAAGGACTGTAAGTATTCAGCAGCTTAATTAAAGATCTGCAAACCCCTTGGCACAATGGACAGTGCTGATTCAGAAAGTACTTCCTGCTGCTTTTGTACAAGCTCTTCTCAGTTTTCATTTTTTAAGAGCCTGCACAGATGATCTTTTTCTACCCAGTTCTGGAGTTTCACAATACTTCTTTCTTATAGACTCAAGAACACACTATGCCATCAATGCCAGACTGTCAATCTAAAATCTCCTACACCGTAAGTTAATAATTTAAATTCATCTAACTAGAAACAGAATCGCCTGAAAAGGAAAGACACACAAAATCCAGTCCCCTAATTAACCAAAATGTATGTAGAAATACTAAAAATTATGTGTGAAGGGCATCTAACAGAATAATACACAGGACAAATTCAAAATTTTTTAAAATTACACCCGCATAACTAAGCCATAATGACAAACCCCCAGGGCTGAGAATTTAAAACCTTATTAGTGGTTTTTAAGTGTTGTTATAACCTATTAAATTCCTTTAATATCTTTAAATTGTACTACTGTTTAATATTTTATTAATAAAAATGGCAGTATACGAGGCTTGGTATGAAAATAAGTAAAATTATAAACTCACAACAAACCAAAAACAGGAGTCACTCAGTTTGTAGAAAAGGTTTTGCAAAATACAAGTTACATATTTATATAGACCCTTAATATACAGAGATCAATGCACTACAGTAGACAGAGCTATATTCTGTAAGCAGATATTCCATCTTATTAATGATAGCATGATTAGCATCAAACCTCTAATACAACTATTATTCGCTACATTACAAATCAAAATTCTAAATCTGTCTAGACTTTTTAAAAATGTCCTTGTGTTTACTGCATAAAAAAAGAAAAGTGTCAAAGAATAAAGTTAAGAAGTTTCTTTTTTTCTTTCCTTCTCTCTTTTAATTTTTTTTTTTTTATTTTTTTAGTTATTTTTTATTTTATTTCTTTTTTTTTTTTTTTTTTTTTGAGACAAAGCCTCAAGCTGTCACCCTGGGTAGAGTGCTGTGACATCACAGCTCACAGCAACCTCCAACTCCTGGGCTCACGGGATTCTCCTGCCTCTGCCTCTCAAGTAGCTGGGACTACAGGCACCCGCCACAATGCCTGGCTCTTTTTTGGTTGCAGCCGTCATTGTTGTTTGGCAGGCCCAGGCTGGATTCGAACCTGCTATGCCAGCTCAGGTGTATGTGGCTGATGCCTTAGCCACTTGAGCCACAGGCGCCAAGCCTTTTTTTTTTGAGACAAAGTCTCTCTGTCACCCAGTCTAGAGTGCCATGGCATCATAGCTCAAATTCCTGGGCTCAAGTTATCCTCCTACCCCCAAGTAGTTGGGACTACTGGTGCCCACCACCGTGCCCGGAATTTTTGTATTTTTAGTAGAAATAGGATCTCACTTTGCTCAGGATGGTCTCGAACTGCGCTCAGGCAATCCACCTGCCTTGGCCTCCCAGAGAGCTGTGATCACAGGCATGAGCTACCACGCCCAGCCAAGAACCAACTCCTTAAACACAACTTTATTGCTACCAAGTCTGACAGGGGAACCTCAAAGGAGGAAGTACAATGAAACCATCTCTCCTGAGTAAACCATCTCTCCTACTTAGATTTAAGCCTGTGTCTACAAATGAAATGGGAAATGAGGCCCTCTTGATTGTTTACCTTGAGTCTCAGCACAAGCCATACTAATCAATAATCTATGTATTCAAATGTCTGTATTTCAAACCTCCAGGTTTAGCTAAGTCATCTAAATCCAGGATGTTTTGATAGCACATAATAAAATGACTTTATTCCCTCATACCAGAAATAGCAAAAACAGTCCAGAAAGACAAGTTCCAACTGGCCTAAAATCATCAGTTATCTATGCTCAAGATTCCATTCTTGCCTACTTGGAAAAAAAAACAGATAATTCAGTTACAAATATAGCACTGATAATAAATCTCAGGTTCTGCTACAAATAGTTTGGCCAGAAATACAGCAAATGCAGCTGTACGAAAAAGCAAAATCACTGTTATAGGTCACTGATAAAGACTGTAACCTTGTAGCTGCACGATATTCTATAAGAAAATGTAGGGGCTGGGCTCACTCCTATAATCCCAGCACATGAGCAGCCAAGGCGAGTGGATTGCCTGAGCTCACAGGTTCAAGACCAGCCTGCGCCAGAGCAAGATCCTGTCTCTAAAAACAGCCGGGCGTTGTAACAAGCACCTGCAGTCCCAGTTACTTGGGAGGCTGAGGTAAGAGAATAGCTTAAGTCCAAGAGTTTGAGGTTGCTGTGAGTTGTGACAGCGCCATGGCACTCTACCAAGGGCAACAAACTGACTTGGCTCAAAAAAAAAAAAAAAAAAAAAGAAGAAAAAATGTAATTTGTGAATCATTTTTAATCCTACCAGAAACCAAAGGAAGGTCAATGGGGGAGTATTAGTTAGTACAAGATCACCTTCCATAGATTCTCCCAATAAAACTGAATGTGCTGCAAAGTGCTCAAACTCATTTTTAATGAAAAGCAGGAACATTGATGTCTAAGCCCATTGACCTGCACAAGTATCAACTACTTAAGTCAAAAAGAAAAACACAGTTTAACCTGCAGCAATTAAAGACCTGAAAGGTACAAAACTGTGTGTCTGAAAGCAGCCAGGTCACTCACATAAATGGGATGTTGTTGGGAAAGGTGTTCTCAAATTACTTCAAAGCATTCAGACTAAGACTCAGCTATAGTTTATCACAAATATCAGACTTTTTTTGAGACAAAGTCTCACTCTGTCACCCTGACACAGAGTGAGAGACTGATATTTTATAGAGAGAGCCCAGGCTTTTCAAAAGTAAGATTATCCAAAAAAGGGTTAGCTCCCCAGCATATCTTAATATTTCCATGTAGGTGTGTTGTACAGATATGACGACTGAAGTATCAGACTCTGAGCTAGGAGCGTGTGCAGTCCTGCTCACCAGCATCCTGTCACTTTGTTCTGCTCCACAAACACTGAAGAGGTTGTGCTTAATGGCCAAAAAATTTACTACATGCCTAAAGGGGAAAGTAGGAAAAGATAGGCAGGCCCATGGGTGTTGCTGTCTATTTAAGCGTGCAACTGTATTTTAAATGTAATTAGACTAATTGTTTCCCAGTCTTAGCTGATGCATCTGCACGTGCAATTAATTAGAACTGATTTTTAAAATCCCTCTTTGTTCCCCACTTCCTTCAAATCAAATTACCAAGGAACAAATTTAATTTTTCAACTTTTATTTTAAGAGAGACACAAACTTACAATAACTAGGTCTGATCCACTAATGTAAGTCACTTAACTAGCAATTATTTCACTCTGAAGCTAAAAACCCATTCATATTGTTTGTCTATAAAATAATTCCCTGGTAAATATGACAATCTAGCAGGACTATTCTAGAAAAACTCCAATAATCTCAAAGCTCTTCATCTGAGAAAGGAAGATGGAAGAGGGAAGCTCCATTTTGCAAGAATATTAGACAAGTAGATATCACAGCTGTCTTCTACCATACTAGCTTTTTTTTTTTTGTAGAGACAGAGTCTTACTTTGTCACCCTCGGTAGAGTACCATGGCGTCACAGCTCACAGCAACCTCCAGCTCCTGGGCTTAGGTGATTCTCTTGCTTCAGCTTCCTGAGCAGCTGAGAACACAGGCACCCTCCACAATACCCAGCTATTTTTTGGATGCAGTTCAGCTGGGGCTGGGTTTGAACCCACCACCCTTGGTATATGGGGCCAGTGCCCTACCTACTGAGCCACAGGCACCGCCCTATTCTCCACTAGCTTTTTCTACCATAAATCAAAGTTAAGGAATTTTAAAAGGGCTTTAAAGGGCTATGTAACAGAGTAAGACATGATGTGCTGATTGGGAAAAGGGTGATGGCTGAAGACAAAGGTTCAGACACTGACATTGGAGATGGGGCCAGGAAAGGGTAGTAGAGAGGGACAAGAACAGAAAAAGCAAAAGTGAAGGGGGGGAGGGCGGTGCCCATAGTTCAGTGGGTAGGATGCCAGCCACATACACCAGGCTGACAGGTTCAAACCCTGCCCAGGAGTTTGAGGTTGCTGTGAGCTGTGACAGTGCCATGGCACTCTACCAAGGGCAACAAACTGACTCTGCTCAAAAAAAAAAAAAAAGAAAGAAGAAGAAGAAGAAGAAAATGTAATTTGTGAATCACTGAAACACAAAAACAGGCAGGCGTTGTGGCAGGCACCTGTAGTCCCAGCTACTTGAGAGGCTGAGGCAAGAGAATCACTTAAGCCCAAGAGTTCAAGGTTGCTGCGAAGTCACAGCACTCTACTGAGGGCAAATAGTAAGACTCTGTCTCAAAAAAAAAAAAAAAAAAAAAAAAGTGAAGTGGGAGAAAGAACAAAAGCAAGCTTGACAGGTCTGGACAGCCATCATAGCAGTGGACAAGAAAGAAGAGCACACCAGCTATGGGGTCTTTCTCCAAATGAGTATTTACTGAGCGGATGAGCAGTGGAAAGGGTCCCAGTGACATCGGAGGCACATACCTGTCCAGGGCAGAGGGGGAGCTGCAGCAGGCCCAGGACATGGGGCACGAGTGAAAGTGTGAGCATGAGCCCTGCAGGGCGCAGACACAGGGCCGCCATGACCCAAGCCTGAGTGCAAGAGAAGGCCAGACTTTAAAGAGAACCAAGTAGGCTTATTTGACAAATGACAGTAACACGCTTGTGCGAGTTAGGGGGACACAGCCACATCTTGTGTTCCTGTCCAGAAGACAACCAAGGGGGTTCTGGCCTAGTGCTTGGGAGTCTGAAGAGGCTTCACAACATTCCTGCAGGTGATGGGAACTCTAAGGGTGATGCTAAGGACACCTGCATGGCCAATCCTGTTTTCCAGCACAGAGCACATGACTGTGACATGCGGGCTTCTCAGTGTGAACTGGGCTACTTACTCATAGCAGCCTCAGAGAACTACTCAGCACTGTGTGTGCAACTCTCCATGTCACAGCCTGCATGTGTCCCTCCAAACCTCAGGTGCTGCCAGTGTGATGGCACCAAGCATCTGTGAGGGCCCCTTGCTCACCAATAGGATTCAGGTCCCTGACAAAAGAGGCTCTTGCAGCATGAGGCTGCATTCCACCCTCTCAAGAGCCATCCTGCTGCTGAGAAGGCCCTCAGGTAACCATGGCTGCCACTACCTATATCTGGGACATCAGAGTCTCAGGTACACTGTCACATGTAGCAGCAGCAAAAATACACTAAGATTCCCTATTAGGGCACAGAGGGGACATCTAATTCCATGCGGAAAGCAGACTATGTGCCAGCACATGTCACAGTGCACAGCTTCTTGCTAGGGAAAGTCACAAAGACCTGTTCCACCGCAGGACACACAAAGGTTAACACTGAGACAGCAACTGTCAATAGGCTATGCCTCTCTGAGCTAGTGAGAGGAAGCATGTGCAGATTTAATATGGACATTGGTGAAGCAAGTGACTGCAGCCGTGTTATGAATGCCTGTACAGGGGCACTTACATGACTTTTACATGTTTTATGTAAATGTGTGTGTGTGTTGAGAGAGAGCATGGGCACGTGAGCAATGATCATATTAGTAAAAGGAAATTCACCCCTGACATTAATCATTAGGCTCCAGACACTCAACACAATCAACCCACAGTACAGTTGTATTATTCTGAAAGAAATAAAAAAGATATCTGAAAGCTAATTTGAATCCACACTATATTCTAAGAGGAAATATGCTCAAGTCACGACACAGCCAAATTAATAGGTGTTTTCACCCACTTCTTAAACAGTTTTAGGTACAAAAACAATGTCACTTCTCTCCCAAGTTTGCAGAAAGGCATGAAGAAGTGTTCCTCTCCATGCTCTCATTATCTGGTTTTCTGGGAAGCCTAAAAAGTATGAATACTGAAGTACAGCAATGCTGTCAGTTATACCAGATCTGTATCATTCCCAAGAGCTAAAAACAGAGATGCTGGAATCAGGTTGCTCATCTTGTAGGTTAAAAAAAAAAGGAAGGGTTCAGGGCAAGATTTTTTTTTTTAGACAGAGATTCAAGCTGTCACCCTGGATAGAGTACTGTAGCATCATAGCTCACAGCAACCTCCAACTCAGGCTCAAGCGATTCTCTTGCCTCAGTTTTTCTATTTTTAGTAGAGACAGGGTCTTGCTTTTTGCTCAGGCTGGTCTCGAACTCGTGAGCTGAAGCCATCCTCTGCCTCAGACTCCCAGAGTGCTAGGATTACAAGCATGAGCCACCGCGCTTGGCCCAAGATCATTTTTTAAATCATTCCACATTCATCTTCATAAAACAACAATATAAAGTGAATTGCCAAATAGGCATACATTTTTCATTTTACTCATCTAAAAAAATTCTCAGTTCCAACTAAAACATCTGAATGATTAACAATCATTTTCCTATTTGCGCCAGATGCAGTGGCTCACGCCTATAATCCTAGCACTCTGGGAGGCCGAGGCAGATGGATTGCCTAAACTCACAGGTTCAAGACCAGCCTGAGCAAGAGGAAGATCCAGTCTCTAAAAATAGCTGGGCATTGTAGTGGGCGCTTGTAATCCCAGCTAGTTGGGAGGCTGAGACAAGAGAATCGCTTGAGCCCAAGTTTGAGGTTGCTGTATACTGAGGGTAACAAAATGAGACTCTGTCTCAAAAAAAAAATTGTTCTTATTTGCTGTATTTTTTCAACAGTTTGCAAAGTAAGTAACACCAACATACAAGTAAAACCTATTATTTGTTAATGTAAGAAATTCTTACGGAGGTAGCGTTCTAGCTTCTGGGCATGCACAGACAGGATTAAGTGTAGGCAAAACCCGAGTCCTCACAGAGCTTACTTCCTACCACAAGTTGGGGGCGGTAGGAGGTGGGGTGAACAAAACATACAATTTTAGAAAGACATAAGTACCACTAAGAACAATAAAGTGGGGTGAAGCTAGAAGACTGTCAGTGGAGTGAGGGGCAGGGCTCTTTTTGAATACGATGGTCAGAGAACACCCTGCTTTTCTTTTTTTTTTTTGAGACTGAGTCTCACTCTGTCACCCTGGGTAGAGTGCTGTAGCATCATAGCTCACAGCAACCTCAAACTCCTGGGCTCAAGCAATCCTCCTGCCTCAGCCTCCCAAGTAGCTGGGACTACAGTTGGATGCCATCATGCCCAGCTAGTTTTTCTATTTTTAGGAGAGACAGGGTCTTCCTCTTGCTCAGTTTCATCTCCAACTCCTGAGCTCAAGGGATCCTCCCATATAGGCCTCCCAGAGTGCTGAGATTACAGGCATGAGCCACTGGACCAGGCAGAAAGACCCTTCTAAGGAAGTGACATTTAAGAAGAGGCCAAACTGAAGTCAAGGAGAGAGCCATGCTGAAAACTAGGTAAAAGCAGAGCTAGTCCTTCTAGGCAAGACAAAGAGCAGGTGCAAAGGCCCCACACCTTGGTGGTTTTATTATAGCAAGAAAGTCTGCATGGCTAGAGCGGAACATTAAGTTTAGGAGATAAGGTGGAGGAAAAGGCAGGTCTCATTTGCACTGCCTAGGTCTGACGGGCCATTAGTTTTCAGCAAAGTGATGTGTCACACTAATTAAGGGGCAAGGACACAACCTAGAATACATGAATGGACAGGAAGACTGTCAGGAAACTACTTCAATACTCCAAGCTTAAATTGATATTCTCCAAAGGCTCTTAGCTATGAGGCCTTACAGGAGGTGGGGAGCAACTTCTTAAGTTTCATTCTATCCAAACAAGTGAATGCAAAGACATTTACTCCCACCATAACACACATTCCTCTCAGTAACTATTAGTCCGAACAACTGAAAGCATTGTTTCCAATAATCTCAGTCAGGCAGCCTTAGAATCACACATAAAACAAGACGACCATCCTCCTCCCTTTTATCATAACTACATGAAAGTCAGGTAGAAGTGAATGGTTCTTTTGTCCTTCAGTAGGCTATTGGAGAAACAGAAGCATACTATCTTTCATTGTCAATTCATGGTTCACAAAGCCTCCAAGTTTGGCTTTCGCCCTTCAAAAGCTTTTAATGGACAGGTACATTTAAGCCTTATTTCACGGGCTGTGAGAAGTGGAATGCTCTGAGATAGGCTGCATCTCCCTCCTGTGAAAGGAGGACATCAGCAGAGTGACCTCACAGAGAAGGAATGCCTCTGTGACAAGGAACAAAAGTAGCCTCCTTCTTAAGGAAACAGTATTTCAGAAAACCGCTTCCGTACTGTCGAATGATTTAGGCCTACCCAGTCTATCAGAAATAGCTCCACTCTTTAACCTCTATTTACTTTATTCATAAAACTGTGATATCATTCTTTATTCAAACACTAAAGAAGGGCCTTGCATGTTCATTAATCAAAACCATGCTTTGTTTAGATTGCCTTTGATCACACGTGTCTATGTCAAGTCAGTGTATAACATATTGGCTGGAGCTCATAAGGACAGACAGTACACTTATCAGAGTGGGGCTTCTGGGATGCTGTGCAGAGACTCAAGAACTGCCCAGGTGCTGTGCAGAGACTCAAGAACCCTAACACTCTGGGAGGCTGAGGTGGGTGGATAGCTTGGGCTCACAAGTTCGAGACTAGCCTGAGCAAAAATCAAAACCCCATGTCTACTACAAATAGAAAAATTGAACCAAGAGGATCATTTGAGCCCAAGAGTTGGAGGGTGCTGTGAGCTATAACGCCATAGCACTCTACCCAGGGCAACAACTTGAGACTCTGTCTCAAAAAAAACACACACACACACAAAACCACCCAGGTTGTGCCTGGTGAAGTCAACAGACTGCACATCCCAGGCCATAGTTATGAGGCCTGCATCTTCACATCTTAGGGCATGGTGAGCTTTGTGGCTTATGAAACTTATCAGAGCTTCCTTTTTCAAACAGTGATATCAATGCAAACAAGCTAGTTGAGAACAGAATCATAGCTAACCGACATACAACAAACAAAATACAGTTACTAGAATAACAGTCCGCTCTTGTAAGGCTGTGAAACATCTTATTACATATTCCCCTAAGGTAATATGTCAAGAATTTACTTTCTGGAATCAGATATACATTATTCCATAGGATCAGCTCTTAAAATGTTTTCATGACCATTTAAAAATGCTACTGACCATGACTGCATTAATGTACACAGCTATGATTTAATAAATGCTACTGAAATTGCTACTACTTTCACCCTAAGGCTACTCTAATTACTCCCAACTGCACAAGTTATCTAATACATAGCTGCCAGTCACTCCTCACTGCTTTATTGTCAAATAACACTCACCTAACCAGGAAAACTGATTTTAAGTATGAAACTATATCAATTTTTGCCTCAATCTGTCTACTTACATACTCTATTTTTTGGCTTAATATCACAATGTTCTGCTAATGCTACCAAGAAATGGTGACCTTCCAAATGTATGCACAGAGAGTAAACATATGATCATGGACTAAATGCATTTGTAAGCACAACACAAGCTCTCTTTTCATACAGTCTAAATTTCAACATATATCACTGAACATAAGGCATGTTAAATAAATCCTAAAGCAGCAACAACCCACAGTTAGAGGCAGGATGGGTGGATTATAGCTTGTGGGCAGATAAACAAAAATAAGACACTAGCTAGCTGTTAATGAGGAGTACCCTCTGCCCAAATACTAACCTGATACCACTAAACTGGACACAGAAAAAAGCCCTGGGGGTGTGGAGTAAGTAGCTGAGATGTTTACATATCAGGTTAATGTGAAAAATAAAC
This sequence comes from Loris lydekkerianus, assembly GCA_963574355.1. Taxonomy (NCBI): domain Eukaryota; kingdom Metazoa; phylum Chordata; class Mammalia; order Primates; family Lorisidae; genus Loris; species Loris lydekkerianus. The sequence goes on from CAUYPK010119344.1 coordinate 22,393, forward strand.
TTTCTCCTCAGTCCAAGAAAAAAAAAATTGAATCACAAAGAAGAAACTTAAATACACCTAGCAACACATGAGAATTTATATAATAAGCACACAGAATTCCCTCTCTTACAAAGCTCATTCATAGCATACCTGAGGCCATAGGGTGACCCACTTCTAAAGTCACCACGCCTTCCTAACATGTTGCTCCTCAAGATCTGCCATTCCTTTTAATCTATGAAACTTATCGAGATCAAGAATTACTGTTTGTAGGTATCATACAGCTTCATCTCCTGAGAGAAGAAATCATAACTTGTGTTTCCAAGCACACAGTTAAGTAGTTCATACACTCACAACCGCAGAGAACCCAGCCTCGCAGGCATCTGTGCCAGAGAACTACAGGTCATATCATGTTGCCTTGTGATTTGAGAATTGGAAAGGATCCACTGGGACTAGTCTTCCAGCTGCCCTTTTCTCCCTTCTTTCCACTTCATTCTCAAGAATTCTAATTTCATATTTTATTTATTTATTTATTTTTGAGAGAGTCTCACTGTCACCCTGGGTAGAGTGCTGTAACATCAGAGCTCACAGCAACGTCAAACTCTTGGCCTCAAGCGATCCTCTTGCCTCAGCTTCCTGAGTAGCTGGAATGATAGGTACCATGCCTGGCTAGTTTTTCTATTTTTAGTTGAGACAGGGTCTTGCTCTTGCTCAGGCTGGTCTCAAACCCCTGAGCTCAAGGGATACACCCGCCTAGGCCTCCCAGAGTGCGCCTAGCCAAGAACTTTAACTTAATTTTGAATGTACACACTGCCTCTCACAGGGGTCAATGTATGGATGTAATCTACCACTAACACAGCATCATCTGTGCTTCCTGCCATCCCAAGGTCACCTATCATGAGAATCACTTAGCACACAGATGAGCTGCATCTAAACACAGGCCATTGGCCAGCACCTGTGGCTCAGCAGGTAGGGCACCAGCCCCATATACCGAGGGTGGCAGGTTTGAACCTGGCCCCAGCCAAACTGCAACAAGAAATAGCCAGGCATTGTGGCAGGCACCTATAGTCTCAGCTACTCTGGAGGCTGAGGCAAGAGAATCGCCTAAGCCCAAGAGCTGGAGGTTGCTGTGAGCTATGACATTACAGGGCAATAAAGTAAGACTCTTCTCAAAAAAAAACAGGACATTATTACATGGAGCATTTTTACTCTAAAAGTAGGTTTGCAAGCACAGAAATCACAGAGTGTTTGGTAAAGATCAACACAACTGTTAGGTGCTAATTCCTACCAGATCTCTTTTATTGTCTTCCTTTGTCAGAAAGATATCTTGGGTGGTAAGAGATAACAGATCACATATTTTAACTTTTATAAGGCTTCTGATGCAACTCAGCAGAAGGTTCTTTCTAAAAAGTTAGGAAAACATGATTCTAGACCACCATTGTGAGGGTGTACTTCAAGAGAACTGTTATTCAGGGTCCAACTTGCAGTCAAGTTCCAGGAGGGTTTAACCAGCCTTGAGATAACACTCTCATTGCTAACTTAAATAGTGGAAAATGGATATGACTAAGCTCTGCATAAACATGTGTGGTCAGACACTCTCCCTGGTGAAGACATGGACATGTTCAGACAGACTTTGGGATTATGGAATGTGAGTGGTCATCTATCAACCCCTTTAAGAAGTATTCAGTGAGTACCTACTACTTTCTCCACAATAAGGAACAGAAAAGATGTATAAAACACCCAGGTGCTCCTGCTCTCGTTCCTTATAACTTGGTACAAAAGACAAAAACTAAAATACCAAACTGGGGCAGAAGATGCTCAAAATAAATGTAATAAACAAGTTATGTATGTGTTTCAGATCACAAGCAACCACATAATTACAAATATTTATTAAAGAAACAGCATTTTGGGTTGACATTTTTCTTTTTTTTTTTGAGACAGAGCCTCAAAGCTGTCGCCCTAGGCAGAGTGCCGTAGCATCACAGCTCACAGCAACCAACTCCTGGGCTCAAGCAAGTCTCCTATCTCCGCCTCCCAAGTAGCTGGGACCATAGGCACCCGCCACAATGCCTGGCTACTTTTTTTTTTTTTGGTTGCAGCCATCATTGTTGTTTGGCGTACCCGGGCTGGATTCGAACCGGCCAACTCAGTTGTACATGGCTGGCGCCTTAGCGGCTTGAGCCACAGGCACCGACCCTGGATTAACATTTTTCAATTCCTGTTGATAATTGTGCATTGCTGACACTATAGTTAGGGATTACAGACACAAAAGGAGACAATTTAATGGGAAAGGCGTTAAGAAGCAACCACCAAACAACAGAAAGGGGGACAATGGAATTTATCTATGTAAAAGACAAAATCTGAGGACCAGGCAAAGTAGGAATCAGCAATGTATTGAGTTGTTTTTAAAGATAGGGAATATCAGGATATAAAAGCAAGCAGCATGCTCAGGAGGGGCATGTGGCATCCCCACCCTTCCACAAGAAAGAGGAGCCCCATTCAGAACTTTCTCCCACACCCAAAGCTTCTCTGGACCTGAACCGAAGCAAGATGTGCAAGAGCTGGAGAGAGTCCAAAGGGGGATGACTAAAATGACTAAAATGTTAGGAAATAGATCCCAAGAGGACGTGTAAAGAAAATGAGGTTCTTCAGTCCAGATAAAGGATGGCCTCCCCCCCTTCTGTTCTACCACACTGGACAGGGCTGCTCTACAGCCTGCATGGTCAGGAAGAGGAGAGACAAGGGAGTGCTTCTTCTCCATTAAGAAAGGGACGGGAGGGATCAGATTAAATTGTAAAAACAGGATTTATATTTGATTCAGAAGAACAACTTCCTGGCTAGGAAGATTGCAAGGCACTGGAATAAGTTACTAATTAGCTTTTGAGATGGTCTTTTTAAGAGATTTTTAAAAAATATGTAGACAACCATCCTCACAAATTTCACCCAGTGTCCCTTCTTACCCTACAAAATCAATGCTATTTTAACTACAATTAGAAGCCCCTTTATAAAAAAAATACATAAACGTAATAAGAGTTGAAGTATAGCAAGGCTCCTCTCTACTATTACATTTCCACAATTCATCGAAAGTTATCAATGACACAAACACATGTGTTTATACCTGTGATGAGAACACAGGTTCTTAGTCACACACATGCACACACACAAAAAGCAATCAGCTGCCCTAGATGAGACAGAAAGTCAAAACATGGATAAACTGACCAGTGATATCTAAGTAGGCAACATGACCTTAATGATAGGGAAGTGAGTGGAGGGTGATCAAGAGCAGACAAAAAGCCACAAAGTAATAAAACACAACAAGTACATACATATGTGTATCTTTTCTCTCTCCCCCCTCTCTCATTTGATAGACACATCTATCCAACACTGGCATTAAAACACTCAAGTAAAACATAATAATCTTTCCTAACATTAATTTTTTTTAAATTAGAACTACACTACAAAGCACATCTAGTTTCCCTTACAGAAAGGTTTAGGAATCCCAAGTCTTTCCAACACAATGCTAAAAAAATAAATTAAAAAGTCAAAAATATATAACTTTTTAAATTATTTGAGCTATTATTTTCTCCAATCACAGGAAGGAAAGGAGGGAGGGAAGGAGGAAGGAATGAAAAGACAAGACAATGGAAACAGCCCTGGATGATCTAATAGACTATAATGAATTTGACTGATTTTATCACAAGGTAGGGAACAGGAAGAGTTCTAGAGATAATGTTGCTCACCATCTCCTTTTACAGAAGAAGCCCAGAGAAGCTGATTCAACCAGTGTCACACTGGAGTTAGTGGCCGAAGGAGGACTAAGCCACATACTTACTATCCGTTGTAGTCACTAACTTGAGAACAGTGTAATACCTAAAGTTTAATCTGACTGTTTACAACAAAATATCCCATGGCATTCATATTATAATGTTGATTAATTAAACTACCACACTACTCACACACACATACACACAGAGGGTTTATTACAATACAACTATGATGTGGTACTAAAAGTTCTATTTCTAGAAAGACGGAAAACTCTAGTTATCCATGTTTACTGAGCATCTACTGGGTCCCGGGCACTTAAGATTTATCCCTTTTAATATACTGCTTTGTTGCTTAAGACCACTCACTACATTTTAGAATAATGAAAATTCACTCCTGTTCATTCATTCCTGAATTATAAACAGTGAAAATACAATGTTTCAAAAGATCTTTCTCTTTCTTTGGGGGGGGGGATACTTTAAGGAATTTATTTCCTGAGGCTGTATGCACATCCTCCTGTTGCTCATTTTCTTCACAAATAGTCTGCTACTCAAGTGTCAACTTCTGCACTGGCACCTCCACTCCCTTCCCAGCTAGCCCAAGAGTGCCCACTCACACATCCATGCCTAAAATGGCTGTGTTTACAGCCACCCACATGTCACCATTCATGAAGCAACTGCCACCATCCTCATGACTAGGCACTGGCAGGCACAGCCACACAGAGGGTGTGGAGCCACCAAAAAACAGGGTGCCTGGGGCTCTACTTTTGGAAGAAACTAAAAAAACTTTTTTTAAAAAAAAGGAGCAGAGACATACATACCCTTCAAGATCAAAGCTCTGGGGAGCGAGGGCGCCTTACCTGCAGAGCTGTCTCTGCTATCATTGCTATCATTAGCACATGGGCACCTCACCTGGCACCATGCTGCCCTGTGCACACATCAGCCATTACGATGTTCATGTGCTGTGGCCTTTTGACTTTAAAATTAAGAAGGCTTGCTAGGCATGGTGGCTCACACCTGTAATCCTAGCACTTTGGGAGGCTGAGGCAGGTGGATTGCCTAAGCTGGAGAGTTGGAAAGCAGCCCGAGCAAGAGAACAACAAAAACACTGGCCAAGTGTGGTGTAGGCGCCTGTACACCCAGATACTTGGGAGGCTGAGACAGAAGGATTGTTTGAGCCCAGAAGTTTGAGGTTACTGCGAGCTATGACACCATAGCACTCTATCCAGGGCGACGGTAAGATTCTCTCTCTCTCTCAAAAAAAAAAAAAAAAAAAAATTATTAACAAGGGTTTTCACAGCTCAGCGCCTATAGCTCAGGAGCTAGGGCACCAGCCACATATACCAGGGCTGGCGGGTTTGAACCCAGCCCAGGACTGCCAAACAACAATGACAACTGCAACAACAGAAAAAAATAGCTGGACACTGGGGCGGGTGCCTGTCGTCCTGGCTACTCAGGAGGCTGAGACAAGAGAATCTCTTGGGCCCAAGAGTTTGAGGTTGCTGTAAGCTGTGGTACCATAGCACTCTACCAAGGGTAACATGTTGAGACTCTGTCTCAAAAAAAAGGCTTTTCACATTCTGTCTTAAGTTTCCTTAAACCACATTAAGCAATATGCTAGCAAGGGCATAGATTAATAAAGAGAGCGACTGACCAGAGCAGGGAAGAGCAGCCATTCTTCTCCCCAGAGGTTAAGAGTTCAGGAATGAAGGTGTCAGGGTTTCTTGGAATGTTAAGGAAGAAACCACGGGCAACAGAAAAATAGTGAGAGGCAAGAGCTGACAGATCGCCCCTACCCCATGCTTTTTATTGTAACTCTGATTTTATTCTTCTCCTTCACCTGAGACTAATTATGAGACAAAAAGAGCAATGCAGGAAAGCAACCAGAAAAAGCAACTCCAGGAAAGCAGTGGAGTGGCAGAGGCCCTACTTTCCTCCCCACTTTCTCTTCTACCACACCCGCCTTGGTCCCCTTCTCAGCCACTTGGGAAGTGCAGACCATGTTTGCAAGATAGGGCTGCGCAAGGTTAGTGGAAGGCAGAAAAGTGAACCACTGATATTCTACTCCAGCTGATGGGGAAGCCAGGAGTAAGCTGAAGCCAAAGAAAGGGGCAGACAGAGGTGGGACTTTTCAAAGATCAGCAAAACAACAGGGACCTAACTAAAGCAAAGTAGATTTTATCTCTTTCCTCCCTGTCTCTCTAATTTGTCCTTTCCCTACTCAGCCAGCAACAACAGAAAAAATTCTTACCTCCTTTTTCTCCTTTAGTCACCCAAAGAAGAAACTTTTTAAAAGGAGAGGGGAGCGTGGGGCAATAGTGATAAATGGGGGAAATGGGAAAAGAAACACTCAGGGTTTGCCAGAAAGAGTGGGTGCTCATCAAGCTGTTTCTCCACATCTGAGACCAAAGTTTATGTCCCTATTTTGTGTGTAGCTCTACATCCAAACACTATGACTGTTTTATAATCTCTTATATTCATTTTTAAACACTTTGGTTCTTATCACTCCAAGTAGAAATGATATGAATGCTCCTTGTATGGAAGACTGAAAATTATTAAATATTTTTATAATAATCATACTACTAATAATAATATATTCCTTTACATACACTTTGCAACCTTCAGAATACCTGTACATCAGTCTGGGCACTGATCCACAAGACAACCTATGAACAGACTGAGTATCCCTATTTTTATAAAATAGTGATATCCCCGTTTTACAGATCGTGGGGGGAAAGCATTAAAAAAGGGGTTAAGCACACATAAAATGCTGAGGAAATGTATAGCTAAGGTTCTCCAGAGCTTACTCACTCCTTTCAGCAAAAGCGTCTTGCACATGTGTTCTGTGCCACACTCCCAGTACTCTGCAAAGTCAGGTGAACCAAACTCAGCCTCCTCAGCCCCAACCACCCTCCATAGAGATTAGAACCCTAAGGGTTCTGCATCTTTGAAAAAATGAAGCAAGCTGATGAAAGTGTTGAAACCAAGAGCCTCCAGACCTCCAAACCACACTCCCATACACTACGCTGAGGAAAGTCTGCTTTCCTGGTCCACTGCCATTGTAAGGAGTTTATTTGTCCCCTTTTTCTCAAAAAGGAAAAAGAAACCCACAGAGAATGAGGACAACAAGGATTGAGTAACCTCTGCCAGTTTCTTTCTTTCTTTTTTTTTTTTTTGAGACAGAGACTCAAGCTGTCACCCTGAATAGCGTGCCATGATGTCATAGCTCACAGCAACCTCCAACTCAGGCTCAAACAATTCTCTTGCCTCAGTTGTTCTAGTTTTAGTAGAGATGGGGGTCTCACTTTTTGCTCAGGCTGGTCTTGAACTCATGAGCTCAAACAACCCACCCACCTCAGCCTCCCAGAGTGGTTTCCTTCTTTCTTTCTTTTTTTTTTTTTTAAGACAAGAGTCTCATTCTGTCACCCTGGTAGAGTGCTGTGGCAACATCATACATCACAGCAACCTCAAATTACTGGGCTGAAGCAATCCTCCTGTCTCAGCTTCCTGAGTAGCTGGAACTACAGGCCAACACCACCTGCCTAGTTTTTCTATTTTTAGTAGAGATGAGGTCTCACTCTTGCTCAGGCTGAGTTCTGTAGGCTGGAAGCCCATCATCAAGGTGTTGGCTGGCAGAGTGGTTTCTTCTGAGACCCTTGCTCCTTGGTTGCTAGGTGGCTGGGCTGCCTTTTCCAGGGGTCTTCACAGGGTCTTCCCTGTGCCTCTCTCTGTCCTAATCCTGTCTTCTTACAAGGACACCAGTCACATTGGATTAGAAGCCACACATGTGACCTCACTTTACCTTCACCACCTCTTACAAGGCCTTATAGAGTCACATTCTGAGGTACTTGGACATAGGACTTCAACATACAGATGTGAGGATACGCAATTCAGCCCGTTATAGTTAGCAAGAGGGAAAGGGAGAGAAAGATGGTATGACCGTGGCTATGAAGACACAAAAGCATGCTCAGCCTTTGCAGAAGAAAGGCAGTTCACCTGTGTCCCCATAGCCAGATAGTACTTACTATCTACACATCCCACATCTGGCCCCCATGGTGGTCTCTGACACCTTCTACACCAGCACACTGGAAGCTTTGTCTTATGTCACCATCCCTGTGGTCCACTTGGTTCATATCCACCGTCTGTCGGTTCTTCCTAGGAGCCATTCCCTTCTTCTGTAGGTCCTGACCTTTGGAATGTTCTTCTCCTCTGCCCCCTTCTCCTGCCCAGCCCCCATTCACCTAATTAATATCATTTTACTCTTAAGATCTCAGCTCAAATGCCTCTTCCCCAAGGAAGATTTTAAATACTACACACATAATTTATCTTCACAATAAGCACAGTCTTCTTCCTATCTTCTCCTCTAGCTCTGTTGTAGAACTTATTTACTTACATACTTGCACTATTATTTTATCAATGTGTCTCCTCCACGAATTGACCATATATTCAAAAGCTCAGAATCTATACCTGGTTTTCCCACCATCATCTATTATTTGTCATCAGTTACTATGGTTCCTGGCATCTAGTGAATGCTTAATAAATGCAGTGGAACCTCAGTGAGTTGACCACCCAAGGGACTGTAACAAGCTGGTCAACACATGCAGGTGGTCACCATAAGGAATTAGGCCTACTATACTGATATGTACATATGGTGCATTCCAGTCTATGAACATTAATTAGGTTAACTTAAGAAGGTGGTCAGTGTAGGGAGGTTAGTCAATTATGGAGGTTCTACTAGGTAAATAAAGCAAAGAATAAATAGAGTGTAAATTAGTGTAAATCAGGTCACATGATCTATTTTTTGGTGAATAGATTCACTTTCACTTGGAGGCAGCATGAAATCATTAAGCAATGATATCTAAGTAGATAGACACACTGCACAAATATTAAGATATCTTAAACCAGTGGAACTACACATAGAAAGAAATGGGAGCCTGATGCAGTGGCTCACACCTATGATCCCAGCATTCTGGGAGGCAGAGGCGGATGGAGTATTTGAGCTCAGGAGTTCAAGAAAAGTCAAGCAAGAGTGAGATCCTATCTCTTCTAATAATAGAAAAATTAGCTGGGTGGGTTGGCAAGCACCTGTAGTCCCACCTTCTTGGAAGACTGAGGCAAGAGGATCACTTGAGCCCAAGAGTTTGATGTTGCTGTGAGCTATGATGCCACAGCACTCTACCCAGGACACAGAGTGAGACTCTGTCTCAAAAAAATAAGAAGAAAGAAATGTATTCCATTAGGTCACAATTCTACAGGAACTACTTAAATGCACTTTCCATATCTAATTCATACATGTATGTGTGTGTGTGTGTGTGTGTGTGTGTGTGCACGCGCACGCACGCACTTACACGCGCACCCTACATATTTTATTTCTGCAGCTACAATCTTTAGTCCATTGACAGGTATCTGCAGTATCCCTCTCCCAGTGGCTCATTCCACCTCTTGACTTTGGCCTAAAACCAAGAGGAATTCTTTACTTAGAGGTGAAGAACTAATGGATTCCCATGGTGACTCCAATCCCACACTTTTCTTTTCTCCTTATTAGGCAGGAAACACTATAATTCCAGGAACGAGATGTGTGTCACACATTGGAAATACTCAAATCTGCTGATAACATTTCATTCTACCTCGGCTACACACATGAGGAAGCCACATGGTCACAATCTAATGGAACACAGAACATAATAAACAGAAGCAATATTCAACATATTATCACTTTCAGCTTTGCACAATATGTGGAAACAGGCTTATTGCATCATTCGCTCCTGTCAGAACACATAAGGGGGGAGAATGCACCTTTGGAGTTTATTTTATAGTCACTCACCTCAGGGAAGTGTTTGAGGAATGCATTATAATCTCCATGTGGCTGTATGTTACAGATGTCTCACTTTTTTTTTTGAGACAGAGCCTCAAGCTGTCGCCCTGGGTAGAGTGCTGTGGCATCACAGCTCACAGCAACCTCAAACTCCTGGGCATAAGCCCTCCCAAGGAGCTGGGACTACAGGTACCCACCACAGCACCTGGCTATTTTTTGGTTGTAGTTATCATTGTTGTTGGGCCGGCTGGATTCAAACCCGCTAGCTCTGGCCTATGTGGCTACTGCCTTGGCCGCTTGAACTACAGGCGCTGAGCCAAATGTCTCACTTTTAAAAGAAGTATTTTATTTTATTTTATTTTATTTTTTGAGACAAGAGTTACATGCTGTTGCCCTGGATAAAGTGCCATGGTGTCATAGCTCACAGCAACCTCCAACTCGGACTCAAGCAATCCTCTTGCCTAAGTTTTTCTATTTTTAGTAGAGACAGGATCCCAATTTTGCTCAAGCTGGTCTTGAACTTGTGAGCTCAAGCAATCCACCTGCCTCACCCTCCTACAGTGCCAGGATTACAGGCGTGAGCCACCACAATGGCCTAAAAGAAGTATTTTCTAGAGATGTATTTATCTTTCTGATACTTGAACTATGTGTGTATATATAGGCAATCCTTGGGTTATGAATGAGGTAGGTTCTGTAGGGTTGTTCTTAAATTGAATTTGTAGGCTTGACACCTGTAGCACAGTGGTTAAGGTGCTAGTCCCATGCACCAAAGCTCCCAGGTTCGAGCCCAGCCAGGGCCAGCTAACCAACAATGACAACTGCAATAAAAAAATAGCCAGGTGTTGTGGCAGGCGCCTGTAGCCCCAGCTAACTTAGGAGGCTGAGGCAAGAGAATTGACAAAGCCCAAGAGTTTGAGGCTGTGAGCTATGACACCACAGTACTCTACCGAGAATGACATAGTGAGACTCTGTCTCAAAAAAAAAAAGGAATTTGTATGTAAGCTGAAACAGGTACATTTACCTTTTACCTATAACAGCCTCCATTCTTTAGTGGGAATTATATGTAAGACAAATATTTGTAACTCAGAAACTGCCTATTTGTCTGAATACTTGAAAGCAAATGGTACTGGTAACTACTAGCAACTGCTAATACTAAAATTTCTTTCTTTTTTTTTTTTAAGAAACATGGTTTCATTATGTTGCCCATAACATATTCCTGTGCTCCAAAGATCTTCCAGCCTCAGCTCCCAGGTAGCTGGGCCTACAAGGCATGCACCACTGCACCTGGCTTGAGAAACTATTTCAGACGAGAAAAAAAGGCTGTTCTTTTTATAAGTATTACATCATTTGCTCCAACTCAGACTAATAAATAGTTTTGTTTGTTTTTGTCCTCTATCCTTCCCCAGAGCTCCTGTTTTATCCACCTCAATTATCCTTGCTTTCTTGCTGTAAGGTTCAAGTCAACTGAGCTTCTTGGCAAGTAAAGTTTTTTTCATGCTTCATGTTTCTTATGAAGTAAACTAGGAAAATCATATAAACCAGAAAAATAATACTAACAGTATCAAAATCTCCAAATAGTGTAGAATATAAATGTCTTAACACAATAACTTAGAAAATGCCATCTAAGGTGCATCTTACGAGGGTACATGTGAAACTTAGTAAATGTAGAATATAAATGTCTTAACACAATAACTAAGAAAATACCAGGAAGGCTATGTTAACCAGTGTGATGAAAATATCAAATGGTCTATAAAACCAGTGTATGGTGCCCCATGATCGCATTAATGCACACAGCTATGATTTAATAATAAAATTTAAAAAAGAAAATGCCATGAAGGCTATGTTAAGCAGTTTGATGAAAACATTTCAAATTGTATATAAAACCAGCACACTGTACCCCATGATTGCATTAATGTACACAGTTATGATTTAATAATTTTAAAAAACTCCAAATAATTTACCTAAATCACAACCTGTGGACCTTAGTAGTTCAGGTAAAAGAGAATTCACTTAAGTGGAATTACATAGTCAATTTCTACTTTCAAAGGACTTAAGTGGAATGCTTGAGTCTTTCCTTAGATTCCTTTTATCAGTGATCAAACATTCAAGGCATTCCTCACAACAGGTAAGGCAAAGCGTCACCAAACTAAGAAACAGAATTCCTATTCATAGCCAGAAGCTATGGCTTCACAAGTGTAATTAACTAGGAAACAAAGATGCAAAGATGCAAATCTACCCCTTTATTAAGCTAAGCAGACCTCGGTCAGGTGTCTCAGAAATTATAAACTTGATCACTGGTTCTGAGATTGAAATATTCCTAAATCCAAAGTCCATATATACTATCAAGGTACCAATAAACTCCACAAAATAAAAAAAATCTAAGACTAGTGTTGTAAGCAGATCAATTTCCCAACATGTGGACTACAAATAAAGAAAACCTCCCTAACCCAAAGTTCTCACTATCTTAAAAAAAAATTAAATGTTTTCAAGGGATTAAAATGCTCTACATACTTTAAAACATCTAGTGATGTAAGTAGTTTTAACATTTGTAAAAGATGAACTTGAGAAAGTAGGAGAACTACTATGTTTAGTATGAATATTTGAAAAAAATGCTCTTGTCCAAATTAACTGTTTTTTAAAAGTAGATTTTACCAGTTTGGTCAATTATCATAATTGCTTCTTCCAACAAAAAACGTAATTGTTTAAATCATCTGATGGCCATGACTACTTTTTATTTTTTATAAAAATGAGAAATGTACATCTTATTGGGGAGGCATCAGCAACAACATAATTTATATTGACCTGGAACACCTTACCTTCTGAAAATTTTGTGTCAGTTGCACCAGCTGGCCAAATAATTAGCTTCATCAAAAATCATTTCAGCCTAAGCCCAAATCACAAGAAAAATCATTTTGGTGGAAATATTTTATTTTACTCACTATAAAACCCAACATGAAGCAGGATGTTTTAGCATAGTTTTAAGTGACATTTTGTTGCCACAGCAACAGAATTCTGCTACCTAAGGCCATAATTTGTTAAGAATTTGTCCAGTGAGTAAATTCTGTGCTGTGTATTCATAAATCCAATAGAACAATCTAAGCAACATAAAAATTAAGTCTTGATTTCCTACTTATGATTTACTCATACATATTTACAACATATATGCACATACCGTATGTACTACACACAAAAATATAATTATTCTCAACTCCAACAGAAGGGTAAAACCATACCAAATTTCCACATTAAAATGGACACAAAACATTGCCATGTTTGAGATCTCGTTTAATAAACTACTGCTATTTATTTCCCAAAATTTATCTTAAAAGAGAGACTGAGAATTTTCAGAACAAGAAAAGTCATTATTTATATCCAATCTCATTCCAAGACAGAAGAAAAAAGATCCTGAAGTATAATTTCCTGTTCTAATAAATGTGGCTTCTTTTTTTTCCTTTTGAGACAGAGTCTCACTATGTCATCCTCAGTATACTCGTGGTGTCACAACTCACAGCAACCTCAAATTCTTGGGCTTAAGCGATTCTCTTGTCTCAGCCTCCCCAGTAGCTGGGACTACAGGCACCATAAAAGTGGCTTCTTAAGCAATGAGCTGATTTAGAAAACATCAAGCTAAGGATAAAGAAAAAAAATGTGGGCATCACCACCTTTATTCACCAAATTGCCTTTGCAGGTTACTCACCCTCACTGGGGGGCTCCAGGCTTGCACCCGGGTCTGCTGTCCACCCTGGGAGCTCTGCAGATCTTTTGAGCTACAATTAGCCACAGTGCTGCTCTGAGCCCTTAATGCATTTGTGCAGTTGATCCCACTGCCCCCTCCAGGGCTGGGTTTCCAAGGCTTTTGCTTGATGCCATCCAGAAGTCTGACCAGCAGGATGTTACTGGGAAGTTCCTCTACACCGGAGCCAACAAGAGTCCTGCACTCAGGACATCTGAGTTCATTTCGAGAACCTACAATGCCCAGCAAACATCGTTTGCAAAACGTATGCTGGCAAGGCAAGACCTTTGCAGATGCATCAAGGCGCTCCAGACACACAGGACACTCCAGAAGATCCAACAAGGCAGATTCATCCATCGTTCTCTATTTTACTGAGACAAAAAGCTTCAGAAATGCTCATAGTTGGGTGCGTCCCTTAAGATGACTCATGTAACATCCATTTCAGACTTTGCTCTAGAGTCATGGGGAAAGAAGAGAAAAAGAATAAGTGTTACCTGGGGAAAATGTTCACAAAAGAGCCAAGAATCAAAAAGTACACAAAAGTGCTCCCTCTCTTTAAGTGTGTAGCTTTGCTTTGGACTGTGGTTCCTAAACTCCACAGTGAACAATTAAATACAAAATAGGCTTTTTAAACTATTCAGAATCAACTCCTAAAAATATCTGGTCAGAAAGAATGCCAAATATTACATGGGATTCCTGTAATAAACAGGATTTATGAAATGCAATAAAGAACTTCTTCAACTCTGAAAGTGATATTTATTAGTTGGGTTAATGTAAGTCCTCAACTCACATGAGAGGCTGAACAGAAACAAATGAAAGTTTCCCTGAAATTACTATTAAATCCAGCGAAGTTCCCAATTTTTAAACCACGTTAGCATTTAAGAGCCATGCCTCCTACGATCGCTCGTGGCAAATGATCTCAATATTAAATACATATGTTTCTTCACTAGTCTTAAAAATAGAACTGTTTATTCTTGCCCAACCAAAAAGAGCCGAAGGGTGACAATTCTAAAAGACACCGACTTGCTCAAAAACAGCTAAAATATAAAAGCACCGTTCAGGGCAGTGGCTGACAAACTCTAAAACTGATTCATAAACAGGCTGTCCTAATCCCATTCAGAAAATCTGGCAAAATTAACACCAAAAGAATTTGACAAAGGAATGTTGGACTGAAACCCGTGAGCATAATGTGAAAATGGGGCCATTCAGGAGGCAGCAGTCCCTCAGCCTCTCCCGCCGCCGGGGGCCGCCTGTGGAGGGTCTCGACCCGCGGGGCGCCAGGTGTCCGGGCGCGGAGGCCTCACGCGGCAGCCTCCCACTCCTCTCGCCAGGTCAGGCCGGGGACAAACCCCCACACGACTGTGGGAAGTTCTCAAGGACTGAAAAATAAATGCGCAGCCTCAAGTTACGAAACTCAGCCCCAGGAAGCGCCGCGGCGAAGCAGACCCTCCGCCCGCAGGGACCAGGTGGCGTCCCCAGAGCCGGGGCCGCCGGGGACGGCGCGGCGCCAGCACGGCCGCTTCCCGCCGGCTACGGCGAGAGGCCGCGCGCTCCTCTCCACGGGTCCGGGTCTGGGCCCCGGGAGCGGAGAGCGAGGGGACTGCGACCGTGACCGGGGCAGGGACGGTGGAGTGGGGCCGCGGGCCTCTCCAGCCAGGTCCCCGCCGCACGCCTACCTCGCGCCTCCGCTCCTCCTCTTTGTTCGCGGCCCCGCGGCGGCGGCAGCTGATGCAGATGCAGCCCCACCATGCCCGGGCTCGCGGTGTCTCTGACGCGGCGGCTGCTCTCGGAGCCTCCTCTCTGCCGCCCCCTCGCGCGCTCCTCGCCGCCGCCGCCGCCCACTTTCCCAGCCCGGCAGGAAGGAGGAAGAGGAGGCGGCTGAGGAGGCCGCAGAGCGGCCGGCGCCCGTGGCGGAAGGGGGCAGCAGGCACCACAGCGCCGACCCGGGGCCGCCGCGCCTCCCCCCGATCTGCGCCCCCCCATCTGCGCCCCTTCTTCCCCCCGGTCTGAGGCACCCGCGGCCTCCTACCCCCCGGTCTGAGGTACCCGCGGTCCCCTACCCCCCGGTCTGAGGCATCCGCGGCCTCCTACCCCCCGGTCTGAGGTACCCGCGGCCCCCTACCCCCCGGTCTGAGGTACCCGCGGCCCCCTACCCCCCGGTCTGAGGCACCCGCGGCCTCCTACCCCCCGGTCTGAGGCATCCGCGGCCCCCTACCCCCCGGTCTGAGGTACCCGCGGCCCCCGACCCCCCGGGGGGGGGGACCCGCGCCGCCGGGCGCAGGCGGGGGGGGTACCCGGGGCCCGGTGAGCGGGGGTGGGGGGGGGGGGG
>CAUYPK010119346.1:0-11102 GCA_963574355.1 Loris lydekkerianus
TCCTTCTTCCTTCTGAGCTTTATTTTTTCCAAAGTATCACCTGTCACATTCTAATTATTTACTTATTGCCTGACTCCCTCCACTAAGCTCCATAAGCATTAGGTTTTTAATTTTGTTCAGTACTCTATGGCTCCAGCCTAGTATAGTGTGCAGAGCGTGCTCTCAATAGACGTTTGCTGAACGAGTAGGTGAATGATTGAATGAATGTTCTCTTCCTGTCTGTAGGTGGAAGCTTAACGGATCCGGGGCCTGCCCACAGCGGGCTAAATAGATGCATTTGGAGGTACAGAGAAGCCCCGTTTTCTCAAGCATCCTGGGGTTACTAGAGGCAATGGACAGTGTAATGTCCCAAAAGGTAGCAAACAACTTGGCAGCTATGGCCTTTATTGTCTACTTTGGAGAGAAGGAATGCCCACATTTTCCTTTGGGACAAGAATCCTAGGAGCTTAAAAAAAAAAAAAAAGAATGCTGGGAGCTGGGAAACAAACGCGGAAAAACTGGAAGCCTTGAAAGAAGCATATCCAGTGGGCAGTCCTCACTCCCACACACCTCGAGCAGCTCCAGCACCCTGACCTCCTGCAGCCTCCCAGTCCACGGTAGTTGGCACAACCAGCCCCCTGCCACAGCGACAGTAGGGTTGCGCATGCTGCGGCCTCTAACTAAGCTCCACGCCCGCCCAAAGAGGCCTCAGGTTCCTGACGTCTCCCCCCATTACTGTATTTTTTGATCACTTCCAGGAGTCTTAGGATTGAGTCTTTGGGGTTCTCTAAATATAAGATCATATCATTAGCAAAGAGGGAGAGTTTAACATCTTCTGCTCACATTTGGATGCCCTTTATTACCTTCTCTTGCCTGACTATATAGCTAGAACTTCCAGCACTATGTTGAATAGTAGTGATGATAGAGGACAGCCTTGTTTAGTTCCACTTTTAAGTGGAAAAGCTTTCAGTTTAACTCCATTCAGTATAGTATTAGCTTTAGGTTTGTTGTAGCTGGCTTGTATTTGTTTAAGAAATGTGCCACCTTATATCTATATTCTTCAGAGTTCTAATTAGAAAAGGATGTTGAATTTATCGGATGGTCTGGAATTCTTAAAGCTCAACTGATCCAAGCATTTCAGTTCTCTCAACTGAAATGATAGTTATGTACTACCATTCCTAGCTTTGGCTCTCCACTTTTAATCTCCAAGAAGTTTCACTACCATTAACTTTTGATTCTATCTTTTTTCTTTCTTTCTTTCTGTTTTATTTATTTTTTTTTTTTGAGATAGAGCCTCAAGGTGTCACCCTGGGTAGAGTACTATGGCATCACAGCTCACAGCAACCTCCAAGTTTCTGGGCTTAAGTGATTCTTGTGCCTCAGCCTCCCAAGTAGCTGGGACTACAGGTGCTTGCCACAATGCCTGGCTATTTTTTGGTTGTAGTTGTCATTGTTGTTTGGCAGGCCCAGGCTGGATTCAAACCTGCCAGCTCTGGTGTATGTGGCTGGCGCCTTAGCCGCTTGAGCTACAGGTACCAAGCTAGCTTTTGATTCTATCTTAAAGCTAAGGGATCTATTTTTTCTAAATAGAAGTTGTGATTTAAGCAGAACAACAAACCCTTCCTGAGTTTAAGATGAAAAAAATCACATCTTTATGGCTCCTCATTAAAATAGTTCACAAGGTTAGGATCCAGCCTGGGAATTATCTATCCTCTTTGGGGTTTGTTCACATTCCAGCCAAAGCTAAAGGGGTTAATTTAACTGCAAATGCTTCATGTCCCTCAGACATTAAAATAGTCACTTAATGTAATAGTTTGACTTCAGACTGGGAAATAGAAATAGAAATAGTCAGAAAAAACTATTGAGTCAAGATCCAGAAAAAAGGCTTTCTGTCTAAAGGAAATGGTGACTACAAAAAAAAAAAAAAAAAAAAGGAAATAGTTTAGAATTTCAAATCAATGCAAAGGAATCTGCGAAATAAACCTCTCTGAAGTAAACCTCATTCTTCAGTTCAAATACCAATATTTTCTCACACCGTAGTCAATTTAGATTTTTTTTTGTTATAACAAAATAGTAGTTTATTATTTCATATTAATATATAGATATAAATGACTAGGTTAGATGCTCTGTGTTTGTTAGGTAAAGTCTAAGTTGTAATTGACCCCTTCTTCACCCAGGGCACCCCTACATTGTACCTGTTCTGTGAGAGCTTACCAAACTTCCTCCTTCCTCCCCTTGCTGCCCTCCCCCCAATTTGAATTCAATTGTGTTTCTTCTTGTGTGGGTATGTAGCCCTGCAATCCTATTTACTAGGTATCCACACAGAAGAAAAAAAAATTTTTTTACCATAAGGACATTTGCACTAGAATGTTTACCACATCTTAATTCACAATAGCCAAGATGAGGAAACAATCCAAGTGCCCATCAATTCACAAATGAATAAACTATGGTATATGTATATTATGGAATACTATCCAGCCATAAAGAAAGATGGAGACTTTATATCTTTTATATTTACCTGGATGGATTTGGAGAACATCCTCCTAAGTAAAGTATGACAAGAATGAAAAAGTAAGCATCCAATGTACTCAAAATTTTAGTTTTCGATTTGAACTACATGTGTGTGCTAGACAACAAATACTTATTGAATAGTTACTACGTGCCAGTTAAGGAGGATGTGATGATGTGATGATGTGATAGTAGCAGAGAAAAACGTGGTGGTAGTCAAGCAACCAGAGAATTATAATACAACGTGCAAGGCAAAGAAGATACAGAAATTTATAGGAACACAAAGAAGGAATATCTAACTCAGCTTTAGATCACAAAAGACTTAGAAGGTAGAAGCAAACTTTTTTTTTGAGATGGGTTCTCATTCTGTCACCCAAGCTGGAGTGCTGTGGTGTCAGCCTACTTTATAGCAACTTAAAACTACTGGGTTCAAGTGATCCTCCTGCCTCAATGTCCTGAATAGCTGGAACTACAGGTGCTGGTCATGCTGCTCAGCTAGTTTTTCTATTTTTAATAGAGACAGGGTCTCACTCTTGCTCAGACTGGTCTTAAACTCCTAAGCTCAAGAGATACTCCTGACTGGGGTACCCCAGAGTGCTAGGATTACAGGTGTGTGCCCTGCTAGTAAACTCTGTTTAAAGAGTACTTCATATATTTGCCCATTAATTCTCCTAAGCATCTTATGAAGTAGGAATTATTATCTATGTTGTATAGATGAGGAAATAGAGGCTTTGATGGATTAAGTAAATTACCAAAGTCATATACCAAAAAGGGACAGAACTGAGATTGGAACCCAGGAACTTTAGAGACCTCTCTAGATAAAGGTTGAACATGATGGGAGGAGTAGAGGGAGATGGCAAGGGAAGGGGACATGAAAGGGTAACAGGATGTAAGATATATGCAGTAAAACTTGGAGAAATGAAAAAATATAGCAAGAACTAAAGGAAGTTCAGTACAGTAGGCTCTTGGGAAAGGTTAAGAATAGAAATTTTAAAACCAGATTAAGTTGAGGCTCTTTACACTTTAGATATTAATAGTTCACATCTATAATCCTAGCACTTTGGGATACCATAAGAGGATTGCTTGAGGTCAGGAGTTTGAAATAGACCAGTCTGAGCAACATAGTGAGACCCCCATCTCTTAAAAAAATTGGCCAGGCATGGTGGTATGATTCTGTAGTCCCAGCTACTCTGGAAGCTGAGGCAGGAGTATTACTTGAGCCCAGGAATTTGAGGTTTCAGAAAACTATGACGATGGCACTGCACTCTTGCTTGGGCAAAAGAGTGAGACCCTGTCTTTAAGGGGGAAAAACAGAGACTCAATAGTGTATGAATGATATACAGCAATGGGCTATAAAGTGATTTCCTGGTGTCTCTTCCTTCAAGGCAATCTATACACCACAACCAGAATTCAGCTTCCTTAAACACCATTTTCATGATGGCATTATCCTGATTATAAGTCTTTAAGAGCTCTTCATTGACTGTAAGACTCACACTAAATTTATAAGCCTTTAACAAAAAGGATTCCATTTCTTTTATCTACCTTTGCTTCCACCAATCCCCCACTACCAATTTCAGCACTAGACAGAATTATTTTTTGCCTTTGGAAGAAGCACTCATTGCTAAATAAAAATTTGGAAGAAATATTTCAATTTCACACTCTATGTCATACTTCAACCTACAAACAATATATTTACCACACTTGGAATGTCATGATTTTGAGTGGGTGTCAAAGGAGGAAGAAGAAGAATGAATTTGTGCAAAAAGAACCAGTTCTTTATTACTTACTTTTTAAAATCATTTCATGTATAAAAATTTTTGAATACTGGCTCAGCGCCTGTAGCACAGTGATTATAGCGCCAGCCACATACACCAAAGTTGGTGGGTTCGAACCCGGCCCAGGCCAGCCAAACAACGACAATTGCAACAAAAAATAGCCGGGCGTTATGGTGGACACCTATAGTCCTAGCTACTTGGGAGGCTCAGGCAAGAGAATTGCTTAAGCCCAAGAGTTTGAGGTTGCTGTGAGCTGTGAGCTATGATGCCATAGCACTCTATGGAGGACAACATAGTGAGACTCTGTCTCAAAAAAAATAAAAATAATAATTTTTTTTTGACTACGTACTATTACTAGAAGGTATGTAAAGAACTACATTTCAGGTTTGTTAGAAGACACACATTTTATTAGCAGTCAGAAAATAGCTCACCTAACAAATACCATTAATTCTAAGTTAATAATGTGGGCTATATTCAAAACCCAGAATCTCATTCTTATCATCAAAAATGTCAGGAAGACAAATTAAATTAATATTAAATGTTATGACTAAATGAGCCTAGATCTGGGGTAGAATTATCCTGTTTCCTCTTTAAAGATTTTAATCTTTAATGTTTAAAAGTCTTAATGCATGTCTTATTTATTATGAATGAAATTAAATCCTTTTGAAAAGCAGATAGAGCCAGGTGCAGTGCCTCATGCCTATAATTGTAGCACTCTGGAAGGCTAAGGTAGGTGGAGCTCACAGGTTTGAGACCAGCCTAAGCAAAAGCAAGACCCTATCTCTACTAAAAATAGAATAACTGAGGCAAGAGGATCACTTGCACCTAAGAGTTGGAGTTTGCCATGAGCTATGATGCCACTCTACCCAGAGCAATAGCTTGAGACTCTATCTCAAAATAAATAAATAAATAAAATAAAAAATAAACACAAAAGCAGAAAGAAAGGTAAACACTGTAAAACAACTGAGAACTGATTATAAACAGAATACACTGGCATTATGCAAAAGACTAATAAAGTAGTCTTAAGTATTAGTGACTAGGAGAGAAAGAAAGATTTCTGTTAAATTTTTAAGTTTGGGAAATTGGGGTGGCGCCTGTGGCTCAGTGGGTAGGGCGCCAGCCCCATATACCAAGGGTGGTGAGTTCAAAACCAGCCCCAGCCAAACTGCAACAAAAAAATAGCCAGGTGTCGTGGCGGGTGCCTGTAGTCCCAGCTACTTGGGAGGCTGAGCAAGAAAATTGCCTAAGCCCAAGAGCTGGACGTTGCTGTGAGCTGTGATGCCACAGCACTTTACTGAGGGTGACAAAGTAATACTCTGTCTCTTAAAAAAAAAAAAAAGTTTGGGAAACTGATTACTTAACTTTTCATGTGTTTCTTCATCTATAAAATGGAAATTAAAAAATATCTGGCTGTCATAAGGATTAAACAAATTCATACATAATAAGTATTTATTTATTTATTTACTTAGTATTATTATTATTATTATTTTGAGACAAGAGTCTCAAGCTGACATTTTCAGTAAAGTGCAGTGGCGTCACAGCTCACAGCAACCTCCAACTCTTGGGCTTAAGTGATTCTCTTGCCTCAGCTTCCCAAGTAGCTAGGACTATAATGCCCGGCTATTTTTTGTTGTAGTTGTCATTGTTATTTCGCTGGCTTGGGCCGAGTTTGAACCTACCACCCTTGGTTATGTGGCTGGCATTGTAACTACTGTGCTGCAGGTGCCACGCCCGTGAGAAGCATTTAGAGCAATGCTCAGTATTTAAAATAACTGGGCATCATGGTACTGGCACTGGTAGTCCCAGCTACTAGTGAAGCTGAGGCATGAGGATTGCTTGAGCCTAGGACTCTCAGGTTGCTGTGAGCTACAATGATGCCACAGAACTCTAACCAGAGTGACACAGTGAGACTCTGTCTCAAAAAAAAAAAAAAAAGCTTTTTCCCATGGTGCACCACGACCTCCTTTTCTCTTCCGGTCCCAGGGGCTTTGGGAGTGGGTCACAGTGCACACATGGCCAAGTCCAAGAATCACACCACACATAACCAGTCCCGAAAGTGGCATAGAAATGGCATCAAGAAACCCCTATCAAAAAGATATGAATCTCTAAAGGAGGTAGATCCCCAGTTCCTGAGGAACATGTGCTTTGTTAAGAAGCACAAGAAGGGCCTGAAGAAGATGCAGGCCAACAATGCCAAGGCCAAGAGCGCATGCGGGGAAGCTATCAAGGCCCTGGTAAAGCCCAAGGAGGTTAATACCAAGATTCCAAAGGGTGCCAGTGGCAAACTCAGTCGGTATGCCTACATTGCCCACACCAACCTTGGGAAGCGTCCTCCTGTGCTATTAGTACAAATAAACCTGAGGCAGGATTTATTAAAATAAATTAAAAAATAAATAAGAAATGAAATGAAATGAAATAAAATAAATAAAATAAGTGCTATCACCATCATCACCATTATTGGCAGATTAGTAAATGTAATAAAGGACTCATAAAAATAATTAAAATAAAAAAAGATCTGCTAAGTCCTAAAAAGAAAATGAAAAAAGGAAAAACAAAACAAACAAACAAAAAAAAAACAATTTACAAAAAGAGAATTTACAAAAGAAGAAATATAATTTGGTACAAAACATCTGAAAAATTATCCAGTTACTCTACTTCTCAAAATCTTCCCAGGAAAGAAAATAAATGCAAACAAAGATGTATGAGTAACAATGTGCACTGTAACATTATTTATATCTAAGAACAATCTTATGTATAGAATTTTACAGGTAATTTTTTTTCTCAGAGTCTTACTCTGTTGCCCTGGGTAGAGTGCCATCACATCATAGCTCACAGCAACCTCAAACTCTTAGGCTCAAGTGATTGTCTTGCCTCTGCCTCCCAAGTAGCTGGGACTATAGGTGCCCACCATAGTACCCAGCTATTTTTTTTTTTTTTTTTTTAAGAGATGGGTTCTTGGGCCAGGCACAGTGGTTCACGCCTGTAATCCTAGCACTCTGGGAGGCCAAGGCAGTTGGACTGCCTGAGCTGACAGGTTTCAGACCAGCCTGAACAAGAGCCAAGACCCCACCTCTATAAATAGTTGGGTGTTGTGGTGGGCGCATATAGTCCCAGCTACTCAGACGGCTAAGGCAAGAGAATTGTTTGAGCCCAAGAGTTTGAGGTTGCTCTGAGCTATGATGCCACAGCACTTTATTAAGGGTGACAAAGTGAGATTATGTCTCAAAAAAAAAAAAAAAAGGAGACAGGGTCTTGCTCTTGCTCAGGCTGGTCTCAAACTCGTGTGCTCAAGCAATCCACCCACCTCAGCCTCTCAGAGTGCTAGGATTTTTACAGACAATTTTATTTTTTGAGACAGAGTCTCCAGCTGTCGCCCTGGGTGGAGTGCTATGGTGTCACAGCTCACAGCAACCTCAAACTCTCGGGCTTAAGTAATTCTCTTGCCTCAGCCTCCCAAGTAGCTGGTACTACAGGCGCCTGCCACAATGCCCAGCTACTTTTTGTTGTTGCAATTGTCGTTGTTTTAGCTGGCCCAGGCCAGGTTCAAATATTTACACTGAAAACAGAACAAATGTGTAAAATATGTACACTGAAAACAAAATTTAAGAAAGCCTAAAATAAAAGAGAGAAACTGTGGTCACGGATTGGAAGACAATGTAGTTAAGATGGCAATTCTCTCCAAATTTATTGCCGGATTCAATGCAATCCCAATTAAAATCCCATCAGGTTGGGCGGCACTATGGCTCAAAGGAGTAGGGTGCCGGCCCCATATACCGAAGGTGGTAAGATCAAACCTGGCCCCGGCCAAAAACTGCAAAAAAAAAAAAAAAAAAATCCCATCAGGCTCCCCCCACAAAGACATAGACAAGCTGATTCTAAAATGTATATGAAAATGAAAAGATCTACACCAGCCAAAAGCCTTCGAAAGAGAAAAGTTGAAGGGCTTATGCCATCTGACTTTAAAAACTTATTATAAAGCTGGGCATGGTGGCTCACACCTGTAATCTTAGCATTCTGGGAGGCCGAGGGGGGTGGATTGCTTGAGCTCATGAGTTTGAGACCAGCCTGAGCAAAAGCGAGACCCTGTCTCTACAAGTAGTGGGTATTGTGGCAGGCCCCTGTAGTCCCAGAGACTTGGGAGCCTGCAGCAAGAGTAACTTTAGCCCAAGGAGTTGAGGTTACTGTGAGCTATGACCCACGAAACTCTATCATGGGTGACAAAGTGAGACACTGTCACAAAAAAAAAAGAAAAAAAAATTTAAATAACTAAATAAGATTTATTATAAAGTTGCCAGGCACAATGGCTTACGCCTGTAATCCTAGCACTTTGGGAGGCCAAGGCAGGCAGATTGCCTGAGGTCACAAATTCGAGACCAGCCTGAGCTAAAGCAAGACCCCTGTCTCTAAAAAAATGGCTGGGTAGTGTGGCAGGCACCTGTAGTCCCAGCTACTTGGGAGGTTAAGGCAAGAGAATTGCTTGAGCCCAAGAATCTGAGGTTACGATGTGCTATGATGTCATGGCACTCTACTGGGGGGTAGAGATGGGGGACAAAGTGAAACTCTGTCCCCCCCAAAAAAAATTTATTATGAAACTTTAGTAATCAAGACAATGTTAGAAGTGTCATTAAGGTAGATAAATGAAATCAAAATAGAGTGTCCAGAAAGTTTTTTTACTAATATATTCCAAGCAACTAGAGAATTGCGTGGTACACAGTAAGCCATCAACAAACATGTTGAATTATTTAAAGTGCACATTCAAACATACAGCTGAAAACCTTATTAAATATATTGAATTCCTTTCTTTAAAAATGCTGGTGGTAACCAAATTAACTGATTTCATAACCCACTAATGAGTCAAAATCTGCAATTCATGAGGACAGTGGAGACTTAATAGAGTTAAGTGCTATGTCAGTCATATAAAGCCATGTGCAGAATAGGCCAATAAATAAACAGGAGGAAAGAAAAAAAAGAAATATGAAATGTATTTATGACTGTCTCCTGAAGCCTTCACAATAACTTTTCCACTGACTTACCTTAGAGTGGATTTCGTTTCCTTGTAACCTGATTATTCCTAACATAACATAACCTGATTATTCCTAACATAACCTTAATCCAATCCCTATGATATAATATTGTGTTTTTGTTTTCATTCTTTATTTTTCTCCTGAGCTACAGAGCAATGCTAAGCAAATCCACATAGCTGTGGGATGTTCGCCCAACAACAATTTTCTGACAACAATTTCAACAATTCCAAAGCCCTAAGCCCCATAAGACTGTCTTTTTGGCAGCACTACCACTTACAAACTGAGGAAGGATTTCTACATCACCTTATTTTTTCAAAGATTTTGTTTACAATTTTGAATACTTCATCTCAAGTAGACTGTTTTGCCACATAGAAAAAATAATGTTCTAAGAATTTCTCTTCAAGGATTCTAAGTAGTACACTAACTAAAAGCACGTTTACTAATGTCTATTAATTCATCAATCTATAATGAAAAAGCATATGATTTAATAGCTATTTGATGAAGTGTTGTTTCTTTGCATTTGATTTGTTTTGTTAAAGTGTCCATAGAACTACGAACTACTGTAAAGTGACACCTTTCTAACTTTCCTTGTTTCCTTGATCTCAAACACAATACTGATCATTTCTCAGTATAATGGTAAAATGAGCAATTCTGCAATTGTGTAAAGCTATTTTGTTTGTAGGTATTAAAAAAACTCTAATCTTTTTCTGTTAAAATGGGATGTTTCATGGTGAAGGTCAATGTAGTTTGCTTGGAACCATTTCTTCTGAATATACCTTTTGCACATAAGCAACTTATACTGGGGAAGAGAATCATTGGGGAATATACATTTGCAATTGAGCATCTTCATCAGAAGGTCATTGTGAACTGAATAATGAATTATGAATTAATTTTTTTCTCTTGCTACTTGGTTTGTGAGGTGAATCTGATGACATTTCAGATTTAATCAAGAAGTAGTCTATTTTGTTCACTTGTGTAGCCCAAACACAAAAATACCGTATATACTCGAGTATAAACCGAGGTTTTTCAGCACAAAATTTGTGCTGAGTTCGGGTTTTTTCGAAAAAACTTGGCTTATACTCGAGTATATATGGTAGTACCTACCTGGTGAGTATTCACTAAATATTTGTCCAGTAAATGAATGAAATGGCTTTACAAATGGATGGAGGTAATTCCACTATCTTCCTGAATAACTTGGTTTTAAGAAGTACTTTCTTGGATTGGACTAAAGATGGCGGCTGAGTAACAGCTTCCCTGCAACTGGGCACGGTTAGTCTGGGGAGACAAGACTCTAGACATGTCTGGCCGGTGGGAATCTCATCCCTTTGAGGATACAGGAAGCCAGCAAGGGACTTCTGGACCCCAGGAGGAGGACAAAAACAGTGGAAAACTGGCAAGTGGCTGAGTGTGTTCGATCGACCTAATCACGCCGGCAACCGTGAGTACAAGCAGCAGTGAGACTGCAAACCGGAAAGGCCTTACCTGTGAACTTTTTTGGTGTTCTTGGACTTGGTGCTCAATTGAGCTGCCGGGGAGAGAGCTTGAACAAAAGTGTGGAGAACTTTGGGCATTGTCTGGGGCCCCAAAATGAGCCACTGAGCTGGGCTCAGTGAAAGCCACTGTGTGGAAAAACTGCTCCGGCAAGCTCTGCCCTCAGGGTCCCAGAGCAAGGAACAGGCGGGACAAAGTAACCTAGTGACTGAGCAGCTTAAAGGCGGGGCCTGAACTGCCTCACAGCCCTAATCCTTAGGAGCAGAGTGAGACGGTTATGGCACACTGGAGCCTTGGGCTGTTGCCTTGGGTAGAGTGCCCTGAC
>CAUYPK010119351.1:0-81058 GCA_963574355.1 Loris lydekkerianus
CATGTTTTTAGGTGCAGGAACCTATTTATTCCCCCCATGAACTCATGGCATAATAGGTGTACAGCATAGCACACAGAATAACCAATAGACCCCCATGTAACAGGGATATAAAGTGCTGGAACCTATTTCCCATGAATTCAAAAGTCATTCAACACTTTGTCACATTCTATGGCAAGGTGCCTCCCTGAGCTACTGGAACCTCTTCCCAATGAATTCATGGCATGGTACATAAAAATAAAATAGCCTACTGCTACTGTAAAAATGTTTCTTATTCATTCACTGAAAGTGTGATATTTTTTTCCCCAAAGAAGTATTAAAGCAAATTTTAATGTGTCCTAAAAAAAAAAGTTTAAAATGTGGGGCTAGCTAGTTGTGATCAGCTGGATGAAGTATAGATATAAAAAATACATCAGGAGCCAAGAAAAGCACTTAACTTTTTCACTGGTCCCTTTTAGCATTTGCCTTCAAAAAAAAAAAAAAAGACCCGATATTGGATAGAATACACTTCTCAGTTTGGTTTCATGTTGTAGATTGAACAATGCCCATGTGATTGGATTGGATTGGATTAGATTAGATTAGATCATGTAAATATTATGTGCTGAAGATCAGTATGCAATCTAAATAGTTCCATAGTGACGTAAGGGACATAATGGTCTGCCTACAGCCCATTCCCATTTAGGGGGAGACAGAAAAGGGGAAATGGCCAAGAAATGCATTGAGAATGCACAATGCTTTAACTTTTTTTCAAGTTTTATATAAATAATTCAGCACTCGTGGATTAAAGATATTCAGCTGACAGAAAGTATAAGAAATCCTTTCATTTCAGCCAGTTCCCATCAGTTCACACAAACCATAGAGTCAACACCATTTGACATGAAAAAGCAGTTTTTTGACCCTGGTGGAGAAGAAAGTTCTCTTTCTTTCAAATGTTGAGCTTCCCACCATTGCAGGCTAGCAACTCACTAGCATTAGTGATGTTAAAAGCAGAAACTGGATATTTCATATCCCAGGAAATACTGTATTGAAGCGAGTACCGTTTGGATTAAGGATACAGAAGCCAGTGATAGGATACAGCTTCTCTATCGTCTCTTATGAAAAATGTTCCCTTCTTTTAGAAATGTATGTCCCAGAACCAACCAATATACCCATTGAGAAGACAAATCATCGTGGAGAGACTGACCTGGAGGTTCCCATGTGGCCCACGCCTAGTGAAAATGACATCCATCTCCCTAGAGGTAAGCATTGATGTCAGTTGAGATATGGTCTACTTTGTTTTTTTTCTAAGTTTTTAAAATGTCTTGAGAGTAACTTCTTAAAGGGCTTGCCAGGGAAGATCCACTTCGCTGAAATACGTTTTAACACCACACATTAATAAAGAGTCAGCAGGTAATAGTATTAAATGCCTCCTCCCTGACCCTGCGTGCTCAGAGACTTTGTGTTGATGGACAGAACATGTTCCAGTCAGAAGAGCTGTGTCTGGAATTTCCGAGCCTTCTCTCCAATTAATACGGTGACTAGGCTTTGTAATCAGAGTAATGAATTATTCACTGTCCCTGTGGATTCTGTACTAAGCATTCACACCTTAGGTCACCCTCTACTTCTGGGTATTTTGACTTTGTGAGAGTTTGGTTTATTATGTGTTGATTTTTCTAGTCACCGGGTTTATTCCGTGCTTTTTTCCCCTTGTCCTGTCTTGCCCCTTCAGTTGTGTATAATAAAGATACTACTTTGTCAGCTGTCAATATTTCCTTCCCTATAAAATCAAACTTCTTGACCAAAATAGAGTAAACTTGCTTTTAGCCGTGACTCAGTACTGTCTCCTGTCTACTCTAAGCACATTTTCCAAATCACTGCTATACAATTTTTATAATACTTCTTTTGGAAGAAGCAGTATTCATTGCTTGAGAGATTGTCTGTTACTCTAGATAATCTGAGTGTTATGCTTGCACCAAGCCAGATGACCAGAGAGCCAAATTCCTGGACCTCGTGTTTTGGCCCTTGTATAATTGCTCTGACTGAGGTTGCTTTAGCATTATGCTTACATTCATCCAGCCAGCAAACAGTAGTGCCTGCTGTGTGCCAGGCACCCTTCTCCACGCTAGGCTTGGGTCCTAAGCACAGCCGTACTTACCATAGCTTGCCGAAGACTCAGTGTGTTGCCTAGTGTCCCTGTTACAAAGACCCTGACTTCCTCATGTGTCAGTAGCAAGAAAATTTATGCTTCTCCCACGCAACTGAATTCTTTTAATCTTAAAAGACACTGTGATCTTATTGATACTTGTTTCCACTTTTTGTTTTGGCTGCTAGAAAGCTCAAAGCTAATTTCTATGCCTTGGTTTTAACACAGCAGCAGAACTGGAGGGCTGAGTTTTGTAGATAGACCTCAATTGTAGCTCCCTTTCACCAAGACTTTCCTTAATTTACTTTTTAATCTTCTTGTATGACATGTATGTTCTTAAAACCACTTTCTATATCATTTGGAATATGGGAATGTAAAATTCATGCTTTTATTCATTGTGTATTTAAAGATCTGAATTAATCCAAAAACAGTGTTTTAAGGATTAAGGATACAGAAGCCAGTGATAGCTTTTTTTTTTACTTTTTTTTTTTTTTGATGTTGATAAATACAGGGTGGACATAAAGTTTGTGTGCAATTTACTATGTTAAATTCTTTTAAACTGCACGTGAACTTGATGTCCGCTGTATGTTCCTATGTAGTATTGTCATTTGCAATGGCTGAAATGACTAGGAATGTTCTCTACCTTCTACTCCTTCTCCCCTCCACCCTCTGGAATACACACAGAAACGCATAAATAAAAATCTAAGTCTCAAACCATAGTCTTACATACCACAAAGTCATGTTAATTTGTGAGCTGAGTTTCCAGAACAATTTAAAAGTAACTCCTTTTGATCCGATGTGGCCTATATCTCTGACTAAATTAGTCTTCAGTGCAGTTGGAAAACCTGACTAAGATGATTTATTTGAAACAAAATAAAAGGAGACTTCAGAGAGTGCCCTGATCAGTGTATGTTTAACCTGATTTTTACAATATTCATCATAAGAACAGTATTTTAAAAGAGCAGAAATACCTTCATTCCTAAGAGCGTACTTATAAAATACGCAGTATAATTAAGATAAGGCAAGAAAATGACCAAATAGGTCTAATGAGATTTCCAACATGTTTATGAAAAGGAAAGCATTTTGGCTTAGAGCCCAGTGAACCAGGATTTCAACCAAAAGACCAAGCTCCTGATTCTGGTCTGGTTTTTAACCTAATTACTCTCCTATTACACTAGTAAGTGGAAGGATATGCTTTGTCCTAGTCTCCTATTTGTCAGTAAGCACAAAGCTAAGCTAATGTTTCTCCTTCAAAATTTTAGAAGGCCATATAAGTTAATAGTGATCAAAATGTGTGTTATAGTCTAAATTTAGGCACTTTTAAAAATCTACCTAAGCATCTTTCTTATTTTCTTAATTAGTTAAAGCCAGGATCATCTCACCCAATTATTAACCATTCTCACTCTGATTTTTTTTTTTACATTCATCCCTGAGCACTCTGCCCTCCACTAAGAGACCTTTGGATCAACATTAGACGTTAATATTTTTATCCTGAAAGTACTAAGAAGCAGTAAAACCAAATTGCTGATATCTATTTTCAATATATTGTAACTAAAATAATTCTTAGAAATTTTTTTTTTTTTTTTTTTTTTCCTAGATATAGGTCACCTCCAGGTAGATTACAGAGATAACAACAGGCTGCACCCAAGTGAAGATTCTCCACTGGACTCGGTTGCCTTGGTTGTGGTTCCTATAATAATATGCCTCTCTATTATAATAGCATTCCTGTTCATCAACCAGAAGAAACAGTGGATACCACTGCTTTGCTGGTATCGAACACCAACTAAGGTATTGTCCTGAGAAGGTCACAGTCTCTTGAACAATGAAATTAGGAAAGCTTCCACATACTTCCTTAAAATTGCTTAATAGCTTTTATATTAATCAGTGAAATTTTTACTTTGCAATTCATAGCCTCAAAGATGCATCAGGCTGTAGCAATCAAATATATAGTAACTTGCCTCGGGCTAGATTGATCACTGGGTGAATTACCCATTATCCCTAGATTAATGAATCCTGACCTTTCATGGATCCAATTTGCTTGATGTACTTTTAAGGTTTTCAAATGAACAATCCCTCTGGATTGATGCCTAAATCATTTTTGTTCATATTAGACATTGAAACTTGATCACCTGGAATTTCTCAGTCATCTTATGAACTTAGAATTAGGAGAGAAAATAAATGACAAAAGGAGATAATACTCAGGAGAAGAAAGCTGGAAGATAGTATGTGCAGAAGTCCACAGGCCAGGCCAGTGTGTCAAATGCGAGCATAAGTGAGAAGGTGGCGATAGACGAGGCAGAGAGGCAGATTTCACACCAAGGGGCAAAGAGTGTGTATTTGTTTTCGATACAAATACAAAGGGCCTCCAAATCTATTTTAAAGGGAAGAACGTATTAAGGGAAATAAACCATAATTCCATCCAACTCTGATTCTGCCTTTTGCATTTAGTTGGTTTTTATTAATCATACAACCCTAAAATTTAAAAACAGCCTGAATCCAGTTTACCACATAGGCCCTTCTATATAGAATTTCTGTCAGATCCTCTGACTTTCTTTTGACACATATGCATTGGGCACAGCCACTCTGCTGGGTCAGGATAGAGTGCTGAGAAGACAGAGTTGCACTGTCCAAAGCTGAGGAGAGAGATCCTTCTTGGAAAGCACATGTGATAACTAGGCACAGATGGGCTGACCCCGTTTTGATGCTATCACGCAGCCTGGGTGATTGGAAAGCGTCCATTTGTGCATAGATCTGCCTACCCAGTAACTTCCTGTCATTCTCCAACCCTATTAAACACTGCAAGGATTTGAAAAGCCCACCTCACCACAGTCTTTTTTTTTTTTTTTTTTCAGTTCCTCCATCTCCCTATATGGCATAGTTTCTTGACATTTCACCTTTAAATACAGTCTGTCAGTATCCCTCATAAAAATATAGCTGCTGCTAGACTAGGATGTAATACCCCACACACAGCCTACCAGTGGATTGTGAACCTGTTATCTTACTTGAATTAGGTGCTAAATTTCTGTTCCTCTGGGATAGGTAAAGCAGCTAATTCTTTGTGCTTTTTCCTGTTCTCCTTACATAGCCTTCTTCCTTAAATAATCAGCTGGTGTCTGTGGACTGCAAGAAAGGAACCAGAGTCCAGGTAGACAGTTCCCAGAGAATGCTAAGAATTGCTGAACCAGATGCAAGATTCAGTGGCTTCTACAGCATGCAAAAACAGAACCATCTACAGGCAGACAACTTCTACCAAACAGTGTGAAAAAAGGCAACTTGGATGAGGTTTCAAAAGACAGAAAATGACTTAAATCTGCTCTTAAAAGTAAACTAGAATCTGTGCACTTGCTTAGTGGATTGTCTTGGATTGTGACTTGATGTACAGCGCTAAGAACTTCCTGGGATGGGCTCTGTCGACAGCAATGTGCAGAACAAGCATTCCCACTTTTCCTCAAGATAACTGACCAAGTGTTTTCTTAGAACCAAAGTTTTTAAAGTTGCTAAGATATATTTGCTTGTAACATAGCTGTAGAGATATCTGGGGGTGGGGACAGTGAGTTTGGTTGGGGAAACGGGTGGGAGGGTGGTGGTGGTGGGAAGAAAAATTGGTCAGCTTGGCTCGGGGAGAAATCTAGTAAAATAAAAGCAGTTCAGTGGTCAGAGGATATTTTTTTTTTCCTGTTACTCTGAAGACTGTACTGGTTGCTGCAAAGCTCAAGCCTAAATGAGTAGGAAACAAAAAAGGCCTTGCGACCCAGCTGCCGTAACCACCTTAAAAACTACCACAAGCGCATCAGAACCTTTTGATAGCCATCCCAGGTCTAAAGCCACAAGTTTCTTTTCTATACAGTCACGACTGCAGTAGGCAGTGAGGAAGCAAGAGAAATGTGATAGCGACATTTCTCTAAAGCGGGTTATTAAAGATATATACAGTTATACTTTTTGCTGCTTTTGTTTTCTTACAAGCCAATCAGCCAGTTCCTAGCAGAGTCAGCACACAAACATGATCTAAGTCATTTCTTGATGTGAGCACTGGAGCTTTTCTTAGGTCAGCACGGCGGGAAGGAGGGAGAGAGTGAGGAACGGCGTTTCCAGGGGCTGTCCTTCACGGTTTGCCGTTGCTTTGTTCTGTTATATGGTTGTTCATAGTTTCTGTTGAAGCTCTAGCTTAAGAAGAGACTTTTTTGAAAAAAGAAGAAAGAACTGTTTGGGGATTTTTTTTTTTCCTTTGTTATATACTGATTCTACAAAATAGAAACTACTTCATTTTAATTGTATATTATTCAAGCACCTTTGTTGAAGCTCAAAAAAAAAAATTATGCCTCTTTAAACTTTAGCAATTATAGGAATATTTATGTAACTATCTTATGCTTCAGAAAACAAAAGTATTTGTGTGCATGTGTATATAATATATATATGCATATATATTTATACACAAACAATTTGTGTTTTCCCATTGAATGTATTTTTATGAGATTTTAACCAGAACAAAGGCAGATAAACAGGCATTCCATTATCAGTGCTTTTGATCACTTACAAATTTTTTTAATAACACAAAATCTCATTCTACTTGCAGTTTGATTAGGAAGGTGTGTGTATGTGTGTGTGTGTATGTGTATGTTGTGAGCATGCTCACCCTGAGCAGTCAGCATCGCACCTGCTATGGAAAGGGGTCTTCCTTATTAAAATCTTCTTCCTCATTTGATTTGCTTTCAGTTGGTTTTCAATTCGCTCACTGGCCAGAAACACTGTTGGCAGTTTTTATCTGCATCACTAATCAGCTCCTGGATTTTTTTTTTTTTTTTTTTTTCTCAAACAACTGTTTGAAACAACTACTGGAATATTGTCCACAATAAGCTGGAAGTATGTTGTAGTTTGCCTCAAATATAACTGACTGTATATTATAGTGTTAACTTTTCAAACAGCTCTTAGCACTTTTATACTAATTACCCATTTGTGCATTGATTTTTTTCTTTTAAAAATGCTTGTTGTGAAAGACACAGATACCCAGTATTGCTTAATGTGAAAAGAAAATGTGTTCTGTTTTGTAAAGGAACTTTCAAGTATTGTTGTAAATACTTGGACAGAGGTTGCTGAACTTTAAAAAAATTAATTTATTATTATAATGACCTAATTTATTAATCTGAAGATTAACCATTTTTTTTTGTCTTAGAATATCAAAAAGAAAAAGAAAAAGGTGTTCTAGCTGTTTGCATCAATGGAAAAAAAAAAAGATTTATTATCAAGGGGCAATATTTTTATCTATTTCCAAAATAAATTTGTTAATGATGTTACCAAAATAGATTGACATCAGCCTGATAAGTATAAATTTTGTTGACAATTAATCCATTCCTGGCATAAAAATTCTTTATCAAAAAGAAATTGTAAATGCTTGCTTTTTGTTTTTTCAATCATGGCCATATTATGAAAATACTAACAGGATATAGGACAAGGTGTAAATTTTTTTATTATTTTAAAGATATGATTTATCCTGAGTGCTGTATCTATTACTCTTTTACTTTTGTTCCTGTTGTGCTCTTGTAAAAGAAAAACAAATATAATTTCCTGAAGAATAAAATAGATATATGGCACTTGGAGTGCACCGTAGTTCTACAGTTTGTTTTTGCTTTCTTCAAAAACCAAAGAAGGGGATTACAGCTTGGTTCTTGGCAGTAAATAAACTCTTGGAGTCAAAAATCACAAAATATAGTTTTTGAAAGATTCAGATCAGGAAGACGAACTGTCTTTAAAAGGTTGTCAGTTCTGTGAACCTCCAGCATCAGAACACCCTCCCCCTGCAGGGCATCCCCCACCCTCACCCCTTCTGGGCAAGCTGGTCTTCCCCAAGGATTCCTTGCTGTGAACAGGTGGCCCCCAGAGCACACAGCATTGGGGGGGGGGGGTGTGCTGTTCTTAGGGGAGACAAAAACCTACCCGTGTCAATCAGAAGTCAGGAACATGCTCCCCATGCCCAAGATGGTTGTGCTGGGAGACCTTGCAGTGGTTTCCTACTAACTGAAGAGTTCACACCAAGCCTAGTTAGGAGAAAGCTGAACTATAAGGGGACCTGGAGTTAATGGGAAAAAAATAGGTATATTTTCCTATACCTCAGAAGCACCATCTTCAGAAGGTGTTATAAACAGACCATTAGTGAAGTACTTCAAAAAAACCTACCCCCAAGGGCATTTTTGCTATATTGCATACACTGTAAAGCTGTACTTCTTCAGTATAAGGTGTGTAAATTCAGATCAAATTGGTGATGACGCACACTTACACAACAGTAATCACCAATTCACAGGGAAGGGGCAAATAAGTTCCACGTAAGACATTTAATAAAACAACTCTACCCTCTCAAGTTTCACATACCCCTGGAAAGCAGCTGACATGCCAAGCAGGCACATAATTTAAACCGAACTCTTGCCTTCACAGTCCTAGTGTCTGGGCTACGGAAGGCAGCGAGGAATGCCAATGCCGAGGGCCTCCAAACTCACAGAGGCTAACGTGGAACTCTGAAAGCCCCTGATGGCAGGTCCCATGCAGACTCTTACACACTCGTGTTACACAAGGGCGGGAGTGCCATGGCTGTGGAATGTCACAGCCACAGAAAGGGAGCAGGACTTCTCTTACTCCACGGAGGCTCAGCACAATTTCCAAAGGCCCCTCTCCCCTCCTGAGGAACGGGGGGTAACCAGGGTTTCACCAGCTCACTCACGCTAGTGATAGACCATGTGGAATGATAGAAAGGACCCGGTTCGGCGTGGCAGAAGAACCAACAAAGACTCCCCAAAACAAGGCTTTCAAAAGCACACGATGCTTTTTTGTTTTAATTTATTGGATGCCACTGACTTGACTGGAACTGGCAGATGTGCTCAGGACCAGTGATACATCCATGAGTAGCTGTTTCTAGAATAAGTGTTTTGGGGACATACACATGCATGAATAAGATGAAACAGTGATGGGG
Source organism: Loris lydekkerianus (assembly GCA_963574355.1). NCBI lineage: Eukaryota > Metazoa > Chordata > Mammalia > Primates > Lorisidae > Loris > Loris lydekkerianus. The sequence continues at coordinate 9,078 of CAUYPK010119351.1, forward strand.
CTTGGGCAGTGCTGCTGCGCCCTGTGTCTCGAGCACCTTTTAAAGTACCCTTCCTCCCAGACACACGACACAGAACATTTAAACATCTAACGTTAAATAATAAAAGATTCTGAAAGTGAACGGCAACTTAACATTGAAAACTTGAACAATGGTTAAGAAAAAGCAGCGAGCTATAAAATCAGTCCTCTTGGACCATTTTGATGCTGAGTATGAAGCGAAAGTAATGCATAATCTGGTTTTGCGTCTTCAAGAACACCTCAAGTTTGTTAAGTTTCCGTCTCTGTGGACAATACTGGTAGGTAATATTTATACTGACAATTCTCATAAAAATCAGCACTAGTTCTTGCCATCACTGAATTTACAGTATAACTCTCCCTAGAACCTCATCTAGTTCCTCAGTGCAGTGTACACGTAGACAGCCATAAGAACTCCAGTGGGCATATTGTCAGTTAATGAAAAATACAATACATGCACATTAATATTATTCCCCCTAGTCTGTTAATAGAACAGTTCGTAATTAGTAGAAGGCTGAAAAACTCAAAACCATCTCTAGAATTTGAAACAGTGCCCATATTTCTCTCGGTTCTATTGTATAAAGAATTAGTGAAGTCATGATCTATTAATACTGAATCGCAAACCCAAGTTCAAGTGTGCTGAGTTCCCAATAGCAAGAAGGTGATGGTTGCCGGCTTTCAGAATAATGCTGTCGGAAATCAGTTTGCAGTCCACAGAAGACAACGCCGCTCCTGAGTAATGCTGCTCTGTCTATGTAGGACACAGAACTAGAGGAAGAAAAAGACAGCGATTAGGAAGAAATGTTATTTTTTGGACATTTACACAAAGCTTTTACATGAATATAAAAACACCATTAAGCAATGAGAACTAAGTATTAATGCAAGGATCTATAGTTACAGTAGCAGTTCCTTTAAAAAAAAAAAAAAAAAAAGGTTTTAACAGGCTATATCCAGAACTTGGTAAGTTCTCGCAAGACACATTTATTAGAATTCCCAGAAATGAGACATTTAAAGGCCATGTCTCTGGGGTACCCATGGAGACATAAGCCCATGTTAGCTCTGTGCCATACGGCCTGTGACACAGCAAACAGATGCCCTGATGGAAGTCAAAGAAGGGTGGGAGTTTCTGCACACGTGTTTCTTCCTGTGCGGGATCAGCACGGTGGCTGCCAGGCATTCCTTACTAGCCTTTGCTACTACCCTTGAAGGCAGTGGTGGCTGCAGTCTGCAGAAGGGATAATTAAGCAGGTGTGAGAGAGAGAGAAGCCCCATTAGCCCACCTATTACCTATCCTTTCTCCCTCAGGCCAAAGGAGACCTCTTTTCTACCTTTCTCCACTTCTGACCTTTGCATTAAAACCAAGATTGTATATTTAGGCAGCCAAGCCACATTCATCTGGGTTAAAACAATGACAGCCAGCCAAAAAGGAGGGTTCTCCCTTTAGCAATACCCACCTCCCAGAGCAAGTGTCCCATGACTAACCCCCAGAAAGAGGAACAGTTAACCAGCTGTAAATTTCCAGAATGGGTGGAAAAGAACATTTGAAGTGCCCCCACATCAGCACCCTCCCACATGCCTGATTACCCCTCCACGTTACCCTTCCGCATCTTTTCAGACTACAGGGTCTCCGCAGTAGTCTGAATTCTACCTTCTTTTCCCCCCAGTCCTCACAATACAAAGCAAAGACAAAACCACAGCACATGCACACAAACAGCTCGTCAGAAGCAGGCACAGAATAGAGAACTGGGCTTACAGACAGGAGCCAGCGGCCTGAGCAGGAGGAGCAGAACTAGCTGGGTGCTGCTTCCCTAAGGCATGCGGTATAGGTGGGATCACAATTACAGGCCTAGGTTTGCAGAGTAAAGAATGAAAAATAATTTTCCCCCAGAGCACTCTGTTCCCTGGGTCATAACATCCTTCCAAGCAGTCAAATGCTAAAATAGCTAGAGAATGCTTCAGAAGCTCATTCTATCACTGGCCCTCAAGGCACTGCCCCTAGGGACCCCACCGTAATTAAAATTTAAGACATGTTTGTCTCATTCCTGTTTCTCATCTAGAAGAACAAACCTCAGAACAATCCAGCTTTCATACCAATGCTAGCACAACACAAAAGCAAACAAAGATGTCAGGTATTAAAAAAAGAAAGAAAAAGAAAATCAGAAATTAATAGGGAGAAAAAGTCTTATTATAAAAATAACCAGGAAAATGGCTTATTTTAAAATGATGTCAGTTCAGTCTTTTCTAAGCCAGTGTTAACCTACTAATGACTGGCTCATGCTTTTAAATCCAAGTCAAGCCTCGTACACATGAAACTTATGTGTTATTTACTTTGAGCACCTGTATACACGACTGTTGAAGAAAAGTCCCATCTGAGATATCTGACAACTGACGGGAAGAGAGAGGACCCAAACAAAAGTGTTACCAGAAGAGGGTTGTTCTCAAATGTGATCAACTACAAGATGTACTTTGTGATCCTCTGAAAATCTGTTACCTGAATAACTGCTACTTTTTAAAAATAATTTCACTGGAAAGTATTAATTTTGCCTATAATTAAGTTCTTCAGACACGTCTTTATCATCCAAAGTTTCTTCTTTCTTCAGAAAGGTAAGTGTTGATAACGTCTTCACTTCTCTTCTTTTGCCTCATCAATATTCCCATCCCGTGCAATCTGGCTCCTTGATCTTGCTCCTAAGATTCCTGGATGATTCTTCATCTTCCTGGGTTGATGAAAGTCCCTTCTCTGGATTTGCCCCTTCCCCCTCCCTGTCCACTACGCCAATCCCTTTTGTAGTCCCTTGGGTGCTGTTCACAGATCTGACTATTTCTTCCTTCATCTGTCCTAATGATCTGGCCTTCTTGCTTTTCCACTGTCCCCAAGATAACAGAGGCCACCCTTCTCCCATCTTCCAGTGTCCATGTGCCAAAACCTGATCCCCACACATATTTGTGGCAATATCCTACTAATTTCCCTCTACTGCCCTCCTCAAGGTTTATGACTTGGCTAAAAAATTTATTTCTAGCCCAAGACCTTAAATAAAAGTTAAGTTTTATATAACCATAATTTATAGTGGTGGTGGTAAAAGTCCTCACTTTGCACAAAAAGGTTAACAAAAGTTATGCATTTGGAAGTTACTTTTTTAGTCTATGAGTAAGACGATGCATTCACTGACTAATCAAAACCTCCCAGTCATCGCACATACTCCATTATAAAACTCACCTTTCAGTATATAATCAGTTAATAAGCTCGGAACTTTTTCACTGTCCTCTTTCATGGCACGAAGAACTACAAAATAAAGGGAAAAGGGAAAAAGGCAACAAATGAAAAGTCCGATCCAAAATAAAATTTAATTTCAATCATTGTATAGCCCTAATCTTAATTATTTACATAACTGATTCATGCAAATTACATATTATTATCGTGATAACGGAAGAAAATAGTAAAGGCTCAAAAATTTACCTTAGCTGAATAATTCCTTATTTCAGTAAGAATATCCCACTTATCTGTGAGTTATTTCTCTGATTTAAAATTTCCAAATAGTAGAGGCAGGAAAGAAGAATCAGGTTGTTTACACAGAGCTTCCTACTCCATCCTGGAAAGTGTGTTACTGTGAGGTGCAGTTTCAGGGAGTCTATGGAATGGGAGGACCTCAGTGCTCCAGATGTAGCAAATTAGGAAACTCCCATAGCTATATTCTCCAAGGAGCATATCCATTGGACTTCTAGGAAACTTTTAAAGAAAAAACCAAAATGAAGAACAGACTTCCATAAAGCAGCACGCGGCATGGGCCAGGCCGTCTGTTCCTTCTGCACTGTGGAGGAGCTAGGGTGAATCCGAGTCCCCCTAACGGCAATCTTTGCAAATCCTACCTTCTAAGTAAAGACTATATAGAAAGAACAACCACTTACTAATGTCTTCTATTTTACTGATTAAAAATCTATACCATCTAGGCAGAGATAAACTCACAAATACTCTACCGCAGTAGTTCGCCCTTCCTAATGCCACGGCCCTTTAATACAGTTCCTGTGGGTCGCGACCCACAGGTTGAGAACAGCTGCTCTACTACAATGGTGACTGCCAATTCAAATTTTTCTCCAGCACATTGTGGTAAAAACACCTCACGGTTTTTCTCAACATATGACGAAGCAACACGTATAACTGTCATTCCCCTGTGTGGAATGGACACCCAGTTAATCTCTTGATTCTTTACTTCAGACTGGCTGGCATCACTTGATTTATCCATATTTAAATATAAAATGTTTTTTAAGTACTGTTGTTCATCAAAGGAAAGAAAGAAAGCCCAGATTAGCAGGCAGAGAGCTAGTAAATAAGACACTTGCTTCTGCCCTCAAGCTTCCCCTACCCGTTCCTGCATGTCCTGAATTTCCAGAATAAATATCATCATCAACATCCATCCACTGATATTCTTTAACTCGGTTCCCTCCTAATTAGCAAATATCGTATTTACTTACAATTAGAAAGAACCCAATAGATCAGTAAATTCAACCTCTCCATTTTAAGGGCAAGGAAAAGAAGGCTGATTAATAGTAACTTGTCCCTAATCACACATACATTAATTTACTTACTATGATGTAAATAAAACAAGTAAGTATCTTCCAAGGACATCCCTGAAAATAACTGGGATGGAGCCAGGATTTGGGGCCCATTCATAGCTACCATTGGAGATACTCAATGTAAAGTATATTTAAATCTAACGGATTACTTTAAAATGCAACCCTCTTGGGAAAGTGGAATATTTGTGTATGCTTTGTTCACTAACGTATTCCAAGTGTCCAGACCATGGCCTGGAACCAAATATTTGCTTAATAAATTCATGTTCTTAAAACAGCACCATCAATTTATATTCTACCTATAAGTACCACCTTGGATTCTACATTCATAAGAAATGACAGTGTTCACCATCATCGGTCCTTCTCAGTTACTGACAAGCACAGATATGTAAGACCCACAAAGCATTTTATTTACTGATAAATGGACATAGTCTTAAAGATGCAAGAAATGATAAGAGATTCAAGTGACATTTCTCCCAAAATTTTAGCTCATAAATATTTCAAAAGGTAAGAAAAACAAACAAAAAAATACAAATCAGCACAAGAATAAGTATTGTGTTGATGTCACAGTCATTTCTGATTTCATTCTTTTATGTATAAAGGACAACATCCATTATTTACTATCCTAAATTGATGAAACAGAATAAGAAAAACAAAAATCAACGACTAAAATCAGGCGTTTAAGAATCAGCAAAAGTAAACCAAGCAATAGTCTGTTTGTCTTTGCTCACTTTTTGTTAATATTTGAAGATCTTCAACAGAGGGTGGTCCGTTTTTTTTCTCATAAGGAATGACTGTTGTCAAATACTGCCAAGTTAAAAAAAAAAAAAAAAAAGGTGTCATTTAAATCTGAATTATCTTACCTGCAAAAAATCTGATACAGTTACTAGACGGTCTAGTGTATGAGACAAAATCTGAGCTACTTTAGTAATAAAAACACAGGTATGGGGGAAAAGGTATCTTAATATTGCAGTTGGGAGTTCTTTTTTTTTTTTTGCCCATCTCTGTTTCACATAAACCTAGTGTCCACACAAATAACCATTTTTTGTATTTCAATTATTAAAAGTTTCAGGACTAATTCTGTACTCAATTTGTCCATTTTTAAAGTGAGGTCTTATCTAACATATACTTTGCATATTTTTAAACACATTTTAAAAATAGTAATTCAACCTAAAAGCAATTTTAACAGTTCTGCACAACAAAATACTTTCCAACAGCCAAATATTTCTGTTGCAGACGACTTGTATTCCAAATGAACAAAATGGTCAACATAAATAACATGATGATTTTAAAAAACACATACCAGCTTCTTCTAGAAGCTAACAAAGACAAATTTACTCAATTTGAGAAATATATTATTACTATTATTCTAAATTATTGTGTAAGTAGTTATAAGTGTTTTTAGGTATTTAAAGGAGAAAAGAAAAGTGAAAGTAGAGATTGGCCTAAGGGAAAATTAATAATGAAAAGTAATATCTGAAATTGAGCCAAACTGCCTACCTCTCTATCATAAAAGCTCACAAGTAACAGGGTTGTAACTACATCCCATGAATCATAACCTATAAATGATAGCTCTAACTCTCCTATTCTGACCACCCCACCAAAAAATATATAGTTCAGTGCATTTTGCATATGCTCATACAGAAAACTACCTATTTACTTGGAATCTCTTCAGCCCCAACAATGATTTAGTCCCATGCCCTAAATTCAGCCCTATTGCTAATCCTCACTGAATGATTTTATCCTACCCATCACTGAAAAAAGCTACTTAGCAGTAAATGGACCGACCCCTAAGTCCAGAAAAGTAGTGAAACTGAACGGTTCAATCTTTAAGAAACCTAGGGTCCCACGATCTTTTTGATGTTGACTTCTCCAAGGTGATACCCAACTGTATAACCACATAAGTTTCTTTGTAAAGAACACAAACACACACACACAAAAAAAAAAGAAAGCCAGAAATAAGCCCTCCTCGGGCTACACACATGTTACACAGTGTGGGGAAGCATTGGGAAACTGCCCCTTGATGTGTGGGCCACTTGGCTATGAAGTCACACCCTGATGTGTGGGCCGCCTGGCTGTGAAGGCGCACCCTGATGTGTGGGCCGCCTGACTGTGAAGTCACACCCTGATGTGTGGGCCGCCTGGCTGTGAAGGCGCACCCTGATGTGTGGGCCGCCTGGCTGTGAAGGCGCACCCTGATGTGTGGGCCGCCTGGCTGTGCTTTCCGGCCTCCCTGCCCTGCTCTCATGTGTCAGGTCAGCTTAGAAGTCTTGTGGGTTGAGAGAGGTGAGAGGCAGCAGAATAAAAACAAAAATTCAACCACCTCTTCACACGGAGTCTCTTAGAAGCTGCCAATGCCAGTGTGAACCTCCTCTCTTTAATATGGATTATTTCCCTCCCTGAGAAATACACAACTACCTTCAATAAAACCTCCAGGCAAGGGACCTAGGCACTCTTTTGATAAACTCCCTACCTACAAGCTATATTCTGTATACCATCTTAATCTTCACTTAAGCACTAACTTATAGCATTTTCTTTTATAAAATGGAAATTTCAAATGGTGAAAGGTTAAGTAACCTCATTAAGGTAAATGTGTTTCCCATGTTCACGATACTCCTTAAATCATTATGCAAAAATGTAAATAAAGAGCCGGGCATTGTGACAGGTGCCTGTAATCCCAGCTACTTGGGAGGCAGAGGCAAGAGAATCACTTGAGCCCAAGAGTTTGAGGTTGCTGTGAGCTGTGACTCCACAGCACTCTACCGAGAGAGACATAGTGAGAAAAAAAAAAAATTTAAATTAAAAGCAAATTGCTACACAATTGACTGTATATTCACACCTATTTCATCCATAGGTCATACAGTCAAATGTGTAGCAGTTTGCTACAGTACATCTCAAGCTTCATTTGGCAGACAACTTAATACAATAACAATACAATACAATAACATCTCAATACAATAATAACTCAAGCTTCATTTGTCAGACAACTGATTTGGCTGCCTATATACTACACCTTAAAAACACATGAATTTCATTTAAAGGCAGTAAGATATACTTCATATATATTTTAACCTAGAATTCTAGTCTCAAACATACCAACATCTAGACCCCCTCCCCTAAAAATGAGATCTTATTTCTTAGACTTTTAGAATTAGAGTAGCATATTCTAGGTTAGTCATTTTCACAGGGTTTCTACACATGCAATGCATTGTGTCAATATGTTAATATCTATTTGTTTAAAGGTTAAAGTGAGACACAGAGCTCTAAAATGCATTTAGTCTATTGTCCAATTCGAAAAATGCTTTCTCCCAACGGGAAAGTCTATTCATTATCAAGACTATAAATATAATGCACTTCGATTTCTCTCTTTTAAGCCATGGTCTCAGTGAATTAGTAAAACTGCCATCTATCAGGATCTTCACTTACACAGAAAATGAAAAAGCAGACAACGAGGGAAATAAGGATAACTGAGCACCTGTTTCTCTCCACCTGAATTTCCAAAGGTGTGGCGGAGGCCATTCTGAATGACATTTGAGATCCCTTCCATGCTGAAGCGCTACAGGCAGCAATATACGCCCAGAAGAAAAGGACAAAGAAAGAAGTTCAGAGACTATTAGTAAGAATGCAACATGATAATGTGTGTGCCCAAGAGGCAAGCAGTTAGAAAACTCCACTACTCGTCTAGGTAAAGCAGACAAAATCATGCTATTTTTACATTTTTGCTTCCATTTCTTTGCAAGTCAAATGTAAAAGCAACTCCTTTTCTGCTACTATATTCCTGAAGACTTTTCTTGACATAGCTGATAAATTTATTCCAATGTAAATATTATAAGCTGTCCACATACTTGTTTTATACAAAATTTACTGAGTCATTTTTAATACACCTTTTGATATTATTTACCTACATTTTATCAAAAGTCTGAAAACTTAATATGAACGGCATGCCTATTTTCAGCCTACGTGTATATATTTCTACCATCAGTGTGGAGAACATTAACATAACATTTAGCAAATGAAAATGCTTTTACTTGGAGAGCAGATCATTGCTTGTTCCCACTCAGCCTTCAGGCCACCTGCCATCGCTTTAGTGCAGAAAATGTGAACTGGGAGATGGCACGTGCTTCCTGGAGAGCAGAGTGAATCCCCATTTGCCAGCAGGGCCCCCAAAAACTTCTACAAAGACTTCCACTCCGTTTCTAGGAAACCATTCTAGCTTCTTTCTCCCAGCAACCTCCAAGACTTCCTAGAACTCTTTGTACTAAAAGGGGATATTTTTTTTCCAAAACTACTTATCTTGATTTGTAACCAGTCTACAATGTCATCAGGCACCATGAAAAGAGACCAGCGGCACCTCTGTGGCGACAGAGTCAAAGGAGGTAGGTGGATTCCTGCAGCATGACTAATTGAGGGGAAAGGCATCGTGAAAAGGAAGTGAAGACCTGATTCACGCCATGGTTCCTTTCCCTGGGATTTTATAGGGGTAAGTTGAATCAGTAAACACGTTTGAGAAGTCAACATAAAGAATATTTAATGAGGCCCCAAGGAGTAGAAGAAAGGAAACCAAGGCAATGGCCTCTGTCCTCAAGAAATGTAGAGTTTAGTCCAATGGCTCTCAAAGTATGGTCCAGGGACTCCCCCAGGAGGTCCCTGAAATCTTCTCTGAGGTCCATGATCGCAAAATGAGTTTCTTAATACTCCCTAGATGCAATCTGTCTTTTTTACTCTCGTTCCTTCGTGGCTTACAGTGAAATATTCCAAATGACAGACTGAGTACCGACGCAGATTTGTGAATCCAGTTGTCTTCAATTAAGCCAGATATTAATGAGATTTGCAAAAATGCACAGCAATGACATGCGGCTCACTAAAACTGCTACTTATATAAGGATTAATGAATCTGTTATTGGCATTTTTAATGAATTGTTTTTACATTTTATCAGTTTTTACTTCTAATACAGTACGTATTTGTCAAAACAATCTATATAAACTAAAGCTTTTTAAGAGTCCTCAATAATTTTTCCCCTCAATATTTTTCCCTTCAATAAATTTTAAGAGTGTTAAAGAAGTTTTCACCACAAAAAGCTAAGAAACACTAAAAGATTTAATCCTAACTACGTGTTTCTGTATCAGTCACATAAATCAATGGTATTACTGAAAATCTGAGTACCAACTCTGGCCATCTTGTGGGAACTTGCTCATACAACTATGTCTCTCCCCCTAAATCCTCTGTCTTACATACCCCGTCTTTCCCGCATCTGCAGGGCAGTTTTGTTTCAGCAAGAATCAAATGTCTGCTCAAGAAACTTCATTGGCCACACGGCTGACAGTGTAACTATTACCTCTGATGAAGGAGACTAGTTTTAAAAGAAAAACCTACAAATAACTATTTTTGTAGATTTTTCACATGCTATCATAATTTGTTCACATTTTTTAAACAGATTATTATGCTCACACCTGTAATTCCAGCACTTTGAGAGGCCAAAGTGGGAGGACTGCTTGAGGCCAGGAGTTTGAGACCACCCTAGGCAACACAGCAAAACCCATTACTACAAAAAATAAGCCCAAGTGCCCATCGATCCACGAATGATTGATAAATTGTGGTATATGTCCACCATGGAGTATTATGCAGCCTTAAGGAAAGATGGAGACTTTACCTCTTTCATGTTTACATGGATGGAACTGGAACATATTCTTCTTAGTAAAATATCTTAAGAATGGAAGAAAAAGTATCCAATGTACTCAGCCCTACTATGAAACTAATTTATGGCTTTCACATGAAAGCTATAAACCAGTTATAACCTAAGAATAGGGGGAATGGGTGAAGGAGGGGAGGGAAAGGGGAGGTTGGGAGGAGGGAGGGTGATTGGTGGGATTACACCTGCGGTGCATCTTACAAGGGTACTTGTGAAACTTAGTAAATGTAGAATATAAATGTCTTAACACAATAACTAAGAAAATGCCAGGAAGGCTATGTTAACCAGTGTGATGAAAATGTGTCAAACGGTCTATAAAACCAGTGTATGGTACAAAAGCAAAAGAGATCTTCTCAGAGAACAGAACCAAAAGCAGCCACAGTGGCCACGGGGGCGTTAACTCCACAGCAGGTGCACGGGAGCCCGGGAGTTCTCACCCAGGAGAATGGGACGCAGGAGCTGCAGAGTGAGTCCGTTCCCCTTTAGTAAGAAGGTCTTCTTGCAACAACACTGTTTCCTCTCCCCTTTGTGTGCCAGAAATATTGCCAATGGCTGGCTTCACTTCTGAACCACAGGGGCTACATCCAGAGCCCATGGAAAGGACAGATGTCACCCCCAAATGCTGGGCTTGAGACTAGATGCAGTGACTGCCCACAAGTTAGTAATCAATGACTCGAACCTAACCCCTCCTTCCCTAGTGCCCCAACCAACTGGTTCAACCTCTAAATATCCATCTCTTCTGTCACTTCCTTGGTTCAATTATCACATCAATGACTGCAAGATATGTGTTTTTTTAGAAGGCAAATTAAAATATACATATACATATACATATACACACACACACACACAAAATAAAAAAACTAGTTTAGGACTAGAGGGTCCCTAGAGGCTATACGTGCTCCAGAATGGCAGAACTACACAGCCAGGTGATACATTCAGAGCTGCCTATTCCAATGGCTTCCTTTGAGGGGAGAGACCGAGTCTTACTCATCCCAGCACCTTGCTCAGTGCCTGGGCCACTTCAGGCATTTGTGAATTATCTGCTAAACTGAAGTGGTGACACTCCTAACTCCAGAGTCCAAGGTCTTACAGCCTGTGATCTTTTCACTCTATCGTGAGGTCTCTTGACTTCTTACAAGAAATGGGGGGGTGGGGGGCAGCAAAAGGTAAAAATAATGAGCACAAACAGGATAAAAATGACATGACAGGACATGAAGTTATTTACCAAAAGGACCAAAGTTCTGAAAAAGTCCACTGAGAAATCCAATCTAGGAAATCAACATGAGATGAGGAAAGTAAAATAAAATAATCTTGTTGTCGTGAAATAAAATAATCTTTGTTGTAAAACAAAGGAGTGACTAAGAAATATAAAACCCTTAGGATAATGAAAGAGCAGTGAGTAGAAGGTCAATGAACTGGAAAGAAAAAGGAAGAGAGAGGGTAAGACAGACCCAGAAGAGATCCAGAAGCTCTGCAGAGCACACAGCAGAGTCTGTTTGACAACTGCCCTATAAATTCAAAAAAATAATATACCCTTTTGGAGGCCAAAATGAATTTTTAAAAGATAAAACTTCAGAAGCAGATTAAATTCACTTTTTAGTAAACGCCATTTCATTTGGAAACACCACATTTACAACCTTGAGAACAGGTGCAGTATCAGGTGCTTATGGTGCCTTACTGGGCCAGAGGGAGGATTTTCTGTGTGCTTACATTTTACAAGTAGGAAGACAGAGACAATACACACTCAAAGAGGGGCATAAGGGGGGAGGAGGGAAGCATTTATTTTTTGAACACTGTCAAGGTGAAAGTGCCACAGACGTGTCAAAGCACTGACAGAACCAAGTCTCGGTGTTATGAAAGCTGAATGGAACAAAACACATTAAAGATCTGTTACAATTTAAAGAAACAACTGCCCTATCCTCCAGTTCAATCCTCCATACCATTTCCAAATTTGGAGTAAAGGATCCAAATGCTCAAAATGAAGAACTGGGGAAAATTCTGAGTCTAAAGTTATTCTGTAATCTAGCAATCCATTTCCCCGCAACATCTTTAGGAAGAATGGTGCTGTAAAATCTCCCTCTCAGAATGGAATTTTTGATAGGAGCCCATTTATGGGCAGGAAAATGATTAGGCATCACAGCACCTACTTTACTGTCCCCCTCACTGCTGACAAATGCCGAAGCGATGTGTGTGGCAGGACAAGCAAAGCATTCCCTCAACGTGCGGCTTCAACAACACTGTTCATGCTGAGAGTATTCACAATTGCCTCCTGATCATTTCCTTCCCTGCTGTGACTACACACTAGAAGTCCCCAAATCAGTCATGCTCTGGAATCTTTTCTCAAACAAAAGCAAAACAGACGAAGCATAAACAAGATACAGAGCATTTTTAAAAATCCATTAAAATCCAAAAGACAAAGGAAAGGGCCAAGATCTCCAAGTCCATACATGACATACCTGCATAGCTCAAAAGGGAAAATTCAAGACACAGTTCACTGCACCCGCTTCTACGTACCTGCACATCTTCACTGCAACCATGCAGGTGCTATGAGTGAAGGCCTCTCTGGGGAGCTTTTGTTTACCCATTTATGAAATGTCCATAATAACCCTACTTCACAGGATTACTGTCAGGATTGAATGAAATAATCCACAGGAAGGACTTAGTAAACACTTAGCAAATATCCATATTCAGACGGTCTTGGCTACAGTCCATTAACAGGGCTAGAGTAATATTTTAGACACAACTTCCAAAGAGAAACAACCATACCTTTCAACTTATCTCCTAAACAGCAACAACAGTTTTTCCAAGTTCCCCTAATATAAATAAAATTGCAACGAGAAATAATAAATTTCTGATTATAGTCCCTAGCTTAAAGAACTGAAAACAACATTAAAAAAAAAGAGACAACACTATCTATGACTAAATATAGAAATCGGCTGAAAAGCTTAAACAGAAAGCAAGTAATAAGTCAAGGTCTTTCTGAACAATAAAAAGAAAAGAGCTAAAAATACCAAGCAACATGAAACACAACAAGAATCAAATACAGTGCGGTAACGTGTTCATTCTCTCCTGGAATCCCCCACACCCCAACTCTCTCCAGGCACAGCACCTTCCCCAACTGCACTGACTCCACAGAGAGGCTCTAAGATGGGGAAGCAAGACCCACCCAGGGCCAGGAAATTCATACTACTCCTGCCACCCAACCTTCCTCCCAGCTCCGTCTGACACCAACTAGCACAGATCTCTACCTGGCCAGGAAACCATTTAAAAATCTCAGTATCTTCCAAACCTCAGTAGAGTCCATAAAATAATAAAACAAAATAATTCAATATCAAAGTTCGATGTCAGAAAAAAGGTTAGAAAAAGCAATCAAGGAATGCTTTTCATCTATTTCTGACTCTTTAATCTACTGTTACATCATTAATGTTTTTTATACTTAGAATTTCAGAAGAAAGCGAAATTAAAATATAATTATTGTCCTTTATAAATCACATCATTTTTAGTAGTTTGAAGGATATGATTTTCAGGCACTAATTTATAGAACAGTAGCTTTCATTTTAATAAATTAAAATTCTTAAAATGATCAAAACCAAAAAATAGGAGGAAAACACAAAATGAAATGCAATACTCAAGTGTGAAAAAATAACAAAGTGAAAATATTCAAAATACTTAAAATAACAGATGTCACTTAAGATGTAAAGGTAGTATCTTATCTAATACTTCTTTAAATCAAATAATTTTAATGTGAATTATAAGGCAGTTACAAAAGCAAAAATACCAAAACATAACTAAAAAAATAGATCTAAATAAATTAGAAAACAGAAATTATACCGAAGCAGATAAATACCTGAAAATCTTATGAATATTATACTCATATAAGTTCACTCTCATGACAGAAAGATAATGATACGAAGATTTTCAAAGTTAGGGAACAAGTGGAATAGCATCATATAATTTAGTTTTTTCACATTTGAAGATCTTTTAAAATATTTATATAATTTAATGTTAATATGGAGGCTTAATTAATTAATGCTAAATACTTCCAAAGCCACTAAAACTAGAGTAAAATAATAAATCTTGGCAATTTCATAAACTCTTTCCTGGTTCTATGGATACCCTTAACTAGGCACAGTTATGCCTCACGTGACAACAGGGACACATTAGGCAATTCTGTCATGATGTGACCAACACAGAATGCACTTACACACACCTGGGCGGTGTAGCCCACTGCACACTGAGCTCCATCACACAGTCTCCTGCTCCTAGGCAGGAGGCTCCTGCACAGCATGCTGCTGCCATACTGAACACTGCAGGCAACTGTAACACAATGATAAGTACATGTGTATCTAAACATGAAAAAGATATATAGTAAAAATACAGTATTGGTTGGTACCTGTTGCTCAGTGGGTAGGGTACCAGCCCCATGTACCAAAGGTGGTGGGTTCAAACCCAACCCTGGCCAAACTGCAACAACAACAACAAAAAATAGCCGGGCGTTGTGGCCGGATGCTTGTGGTCCCAGCTACTCGGGAGGCTAACCCCAGGAGTTAAAGGTTGCTGTGAGCTATGTGACACCATGGCACTCTACCGAGGGCGATAAAGTGAGATTCTGTCTTTACAAAAAAAAATACAGTATTATAATCTTACAAGACCACAGTCTTATTACATAGTCTGACAATGGCCAATTTGTCATTATGCAGAGCAAATCTAGAGACTCCTGGGCTACCTGCTGGCTCTACCTAGCCACCAGGTCTCAGACACACACAGCACTGAGTCTGTTGTTAGGCAGGGAGCTTGGAGCAAGTGACTTGCAGAGGGACTGGGCAATCTGTGGGTGAGACTCAGGCTGCTGCTATGGTGCCCTGAGGAAAGAAACTCAACACAACCTTAGGATAAATCATGGCAACATTTTAAACATAAATTTAAGACACATTATAGTGATCTTTTTATCTACACAAACTCACCTAAATATAGTTTACAACTTTTTTTTTCTAATTTTTAATTTTACTAAATCCAAGAAATCAGCAAACATTTTCTATAAAGAACCAGATAATAATGATTTTCTCAAACTCAATTTTGTCCTTACGGCACCACAGCATAAAGACGATATGTGAATGTCTGACCAGGGTTGCACTCCATAGAACTTGATTTATAAAACATAAAGGGTCAATTTAGCACTTGGGCAGTAGTCTGCCTCGCTAATCCCTGGTCTAAATCATCTTAGCAAACGTGCTATTTAAAAACTCCAAATTTAAAAGAAGGGGGAAATGCGAGGTCCAAGTTTTTTAAACAGAAACCCCAAATTCAAGGAGATGTGTCAGAAGAGTTCCTTCCAGGTTTAGATCTAGGACAAAACAGAATAACTTCAAGACGGTCTAATAGTAGCTATCTAAATAAAAATAAACTGTCCTCGTACCTTAAAGTCAGCTTTGGTTAAGATTAAACGAAAAACTATTACTGGGGCATTTTTGCATGTAAAAAAGGAAACAAAAATAGATTGGCTATTAGTCATAATATAAACCAAGTGAATCACAAAAATAGGGTGATGCATCTGTGAAAGAAAATCCAGTGTATACAAGAAAGAGTATCCATCATTTAATCCCCACCTCTCCCTCATCTTTAAGCAATTATCTTCCCAACTCTTAAAGGCAATAAATTAGGTTATTATGAATCTTTTTACAACAAAGTTTCTTGTTTTCTCTAGTACCCATTAGTCACTGTGCTAATATCCCAAAAGTTTTCAGGATAAACTTTTTCAGGATAGACTTGAAGCAGTTACACGTTTATGATGGTGGTTATTGTGACAGACTAGAAATTCTCTTTGAAAGTTCAATGTGATTACAGCAAACAGAAGAGATCCCTACCTTCTCAGCTGTAGACAGAGTAAGTGACCTTACACGTGACATTTAATTAAAAGATATTACTGGACGCTTAAAGAGTAGGTATCCATTTTCATTCACACAAGTTCACGAAGGCATGATGCTAAGCAGGTAATAATCTCTTTACAACTTCAGACAACTCCTGAATTAAAATCACAACCTGTTCTACATCTACTTATTCTCGTAATCACGAGAGCTGCCCCTGAAATTCAATAACCTATGAATATCTTTGATGTAAACAGAAGCCCAGTCAAAAAACAAAAACAAAAATCCCCAATAGAACAATAATAATAAATCAAATACCACAAATCCAAATCCTCTGAGATTCAACCTCCTGTAGAGTGAGGTTTCAGTTCAACAAACATACATTAAGTGATATGTAAAAACCAGAAATCAGGTTCAGTGATGGGGAAACGACGTGAACAAGTCTTAAAGGAGACTGCATCCTGCCAAAGTCAACAGTTAAAGACAGTGTGTTACTGTGATATCACAAGGATGTGCTCCCTCATAATATGAAAAGCATCTCAAATATGACATAATAGGCAACTCATGAAAGAATACAAATGGTCAAAAGATCAAACCACTGTTTGCCCATCCATCCAATCAGCATATGTTAAAAGGCCAATAATAATGGAAGATGTAGGGAAATGATCATTCTTATGCCATTACTGGGTTACATTTCTGTAAAATGATTTGAAGAGCAGATCATTCAAAACACTTTAAAACTATATATTGTTTGACCTGGAAATTCTACTGGTTTTAGTGAGTGGGAAGACTGTAGTTTCAGAACACAAAGAAAGATATAAGAAAAAATTTTGAATTTAGATAAATGGTAACTTCGGTTTGATAATATATATTTCAGATTCCTACAAGATATCCAAAGGGAAATGTAGTAGGCAGCTGGGCATATATAGCTAGCATTTCTCAGGGTGTTTGATAGTCTTACATATACTATTTTATTCAATCCCTCCAAGACACAAAGGCATCTGTATCTAGTGGCAGGAAAAGGATTCAAACACAGCTCTTAACCCAAAGCTCTTAATCCACATGCTATTCAGCCACCATGGTTTTGGCACCTGTAGAAAGGTCCAGGGTAGAAATATAGATTGTCAAGTTTACCTCCCATTTGTTCATTTTTTAGTAGATATTTGCCAGGTGCCTAATGTTGAGCCCAAGGATACCCAAACGTAGTTAAATTTCCTATCCTTAAGGAACCACAAGAGAAATAGACAAGAAAATTAAAAAAACTTGCAATATGATATGACAGTGCTAATAGAAACAGTTAAGATGAATAATACTAACTCCAAAAGAAGGAGAAAGTAGTTAATTCCATATTGGAAGAAAAATCGTTGAGGAAAAGTTCTAAGAAAGGAAGACAATGCTTGACCATGGTGTTGAACAATAAGTTAAACAAAAACATCCCTCAAGCAGACAAGTAGCTAACGAGCTCCAGAAAAGGGGAGTGGAATGTACAGAAGCATCAAGACTCAAAACAGGATGGTTAGTTCAAAGAAATGCATATAGGTTACTACAATAATAAACGGTGACCTTCAACCATTCCAGTCTCTACCCCCACCTTCCAGTCCTCCAGATGCTTCAAAATAGGATAAAGGAAATACAAAGTCTTTGGCCCTCTTGAATCACATTTCGAAAAGAGATCTACTGGTCTCACCTCTCCTCCAAACTGAGAGTTGGAAAGGGACCAGGCAGCTCCCCTCACCAAGCAGGAGCAGCAGAGCTATAATGCCCACCTACCTAAAGCAGTGCCACATGGCCAGGCACCAGGGTTCACGTCTGTAATCCTAGTACTCTGGGAGCCTGAGGGGATAGATCACTAAAGCTCAGGAGTTTGAGACCAGCCCGAGCAAGAGAGAGACCCTGTCTCTACTAAAAATAGAAAAACAAGCCAGGCACTGTGGTGGGCACCTGTAGTCCCAGCTACCTGGGAGGCTGAGCCAGGAGGATCACTCCTGCCCAAGAGTTTGAGGTTGCTGTGACCTGTGATGCCACAGCACTCTACCCAGGGTGACAGAGTGAGACTCTGTCTCAAAAAAAATAAATATATAAATAAAGCAATGCAACAAGAACATCCCTATCAGCCACCTTACTGAGCCTTTTGTTTTCTTTGTGGCATTGATTACAGCCTAAAGTTATGCTGCCTATTCATCCTTTTCCTTCTCTATTACCTGTCTCCTGCATTAGAATGTAAGTTCCAGGAGGGCGTAAGCCTTGTCTGCTTCATTCGCCACTGTGTTCTGAACAGCACCAGACACAGACACACATTACTCAAATACCTGCTAAATGAAGAGTGCGGTTCCATCTTACCCAACATCGAGCAATATGTTTACCTGGTGCAGTTTTTATTTGTTATTTTGCTTCTTGGATTAAAAGCATTATGGTTATTTTAGAAACTAAAACTCAAATCAAAATAACATTTTACTTTTATAAAATACTGAATATTTTCCAGAATATTTATTTTCATGCTCTAATGAAATTTTCTAATGCTCTAAATAGCATACCTAAGCCCCCCGCCTCCAGAACTATTTTTCCATTGCAGCAAATATTTGAAACAAAACATGACTCCAAAATTAACACCTGCAGAGTTAAACCCTACTCTATACCCCTTCAGGTATTTCACCAGATTATTTCTAGACCAAACAGAAAAAGGTAGCCCTTATGGATAAAGGATTACATGAGCTACAAATCGATGTGCTATTTCAATGAAACGTTCTTGAAGAACAACAGAAGGAAGCTATTCCATACTCACTGAGAAAATCCAAGTCCTGATAATAAAACAAAAATATCTCAGGTAGGAAGAAAAAAGTGACTGCCCTAACTCAAAAAACAGATAAACATACGGCATCGGTAAGAGGTCAAGTTTTAGAAATTTTGATCACTGATGACAGCAAACACATAGAACGCAGGCCGTGCCAAAACTGCATGTTATGTAACGCTTGGCAAGGTCTCCTGGGATCTATTTATCCAACTGGCCATTTCGTCTAAGAGTTCTTGGGAGCAACCTACCCCTCTTTTCAGAATCATGGGTCTCCAGCTACTTGTGTCACAGATGGGGTGATCTTTCTTCAACATTTTAGGCTTTCGAAAGATACAGGAAAGTGGTACCACAAGCTTAGTCATGCCATTACGGTCCTGATGAAAATTCCTGACACAAACAGTAACTCAGAACTCAAGAAGCAACTTCAGAAGTTCAAATGTTATGAGAAAATGTATTGTTACTATGAATTTATTTCGAGACTGAAGAATGTTCAAGTTAAGACCTAACTACTGCCTTGCCAAATCCATTTCTCAACATAAATGCCATGCAAAATTACACAATGGGTTTACTCTAACCCTTTTTACATGGGAGTTAGAAAAAGAAGCCTTTCAACCCCTTTAGGGATAAATTTACTTTTCTCAGCCAAGCGTTAATGCCGATAAATGGAGGATTTACGCGTAATCTCTAAAAGCAAATAGGTAGAAATTACCAAGCATGCTATGACTTTTAACTAAGCATTTTATTAAATCCCACTTGTACAGTAGGGTAATTTCAAAGACGTAATTTTTTAAAATATGGCATGCAAACGCAAAATAGTGTCTACAATATTTTAAAGCAAACTTTCTTAGATTGTACATTCAAACAAATGTGGATTTTTTTCTTCAGTAGTCACTTGGAGTAACTAAATAAACCCCTATTCAATCAAAAATACCATTTTTTCAAACATAAAAGATCTGAGGACTTTTTCAAAGTCAATAAGCTATGTCCTTTCTAACTAGACACAAATGGACATTACACTAAGAAAATGTGAATTTATACCTAGGCTAGTAACAGTATAATGAATGGGCTACAGAGTAAGACTCTGTTTATATTAGCTGGTCACCAGGTGGCTCACCAACTGGAACTGTATTCTCTTTCTAGGATTCCATCAGCTTCTAGTTAATGACATCTATTTCCCTAGTAAGTATTCTTTAGAAAAAAATAAGTCAAGACTTAAGCAGAGATCCAATTTATATTACTGCAGGCCAAAATAGCCACTCTATGATTCGTATTACTATGTTACCTAGATTATGAATTAAAAAGAGATGTTCCCTTTAGCAAAAGAGATCCCTTTTTATACTCTAAAAACAAAAACAACACTTCTTTACACACAAATAAAATCAAGGTGAGAATTACAAGAGTTCAACTGACTTCAGAAAAATGAAATGCCATAAAATCAATTAGGAAATGCATCTTGTATAATTTACAGTTAATGTTTATGAAGAAATTTAACCACATGATTAAACTTAAGACTTAATCACTTAAGAAAAATGAAAAAAGCAGAAGACAAAAATCCTTATGCAAAGGGTCAAAGTTGCAAATATTCTAGTTATTTTTACCAGTCAGTAATATTCTAGTCTGAAAAGTCCTAGGCCAAATGGCTGATGTCATGTACCTGCTGCTAACAGCCTCACATTCCAACCTCACTGACAAATCAGGAAGAACCTGTTTACAAATCAATCTCTGTCTTTAGGCTCAGCTCAGTTCTGCTGCCTTTCAAAGAATTCCCTTTTATTGTCTTACTATGCAGTTCATAGGAGCTAAGCAAAAACAAGAAAATAAAACCACCAGCCAAATAAGCACTATTAATAGTTTAAAGCAGTAAAAAATGGTCACTTGCCAAAGCTTCTTTTCTTTAAAACATTTTCCATTTTTGCCCCCTCTTTCTTCCACTTCCTTCCCTCCTAAACATTTCAGTTTTAAAATATTCAGATAACCATCACACCCCTCACCAAGAAAACACCCCCCGAAGAAGCTGGTGTTCTGGAATAGATTCCCCATGTGCTCCTGCCCTGTATGACCAACCACGGAACCCACTCCCAGAGCCCTTCGCCTCCTGGGAAACATCACTTACTGTGCCAGGCATATGACTTCTCTCATTCTTCCCATTCTGAGAGCTGCCATTTCTGAGTTTCTTTTTCTTTTTGGCTGTTTCTTTGTGTTCTTTCTGTTTGTTTTGTACTTCAATAAGAACAGATATAAAGCTGTTTTTCACTTCCTTTTCAAACTCCAGTTCATCCCTTAGGGCCAGCTGCTGCACCAGCTCCTCAGAATACTCCTTAATAGCAGCCTCGATTTCTTCCAAGAGTTCATTTAATTCAGACACGGTGAGGGTTTTGACTCCTATGACCAAAAAGCAAAATATAGCAGAGACTGAGACAAAAATGTTTCAAGGCAGCAAGATGGGGTATTTTATGCCAAAGAGCAAAAAGTCATATCCCAAGCAGTTAAACAGACTGACTGTGGTCATCTGGAGGACAGGTCTGAGTAGAGGGAAGTGGGCAACGTCAATTCTCAGCTAGCTGAGAAGGAAAGTATAACACAATTTTTAATTGTGCAAATAAACCAACCCATGAATAGTAAATAACATCAGTCTAGACCAAGAAGGCTTGTACAAGGAAAAAAGGCAGAGGGAGATTACAGAAACTAGCTGCTGACAAGAAAAGGCAAGCAAATTAGCAGGGCTCTGGGACACTTCTGAAGAAAGGAGGAAACTAAACATGTTTCATCACCCAGGCCCCAGTTTGCGAAGGAAGATGAAGGCAGACAAGACTCCCTGAAACCCCCTTTCAGCCTTCTGTCAGCACTTCCCCTCCTGTCAGACACAGAACATTGCTAAAGGCCTAACCCCAGTACCTCAGAATGTAGAGGTAAGGTCTTTAAACAGGTAATTAAACTTAAATGAGAACATTAGTACATTAATGCAATACAACTGCTATTCTTATAAAGCAAGGCCATTAGGACATCGGGGGCATGCAGAGGAGGAAGACCGGTGAAGACGTGGGGAGAAGGTGGCCGTCCAGAGCCCACGCAGAGAGGTCTCAGAAAAAACCAGACCTGCCTACGCCATGAACTCGGACTTCTGGGCTGTGAGAACACAGATTTCTCTGGTTTAAGCCATCCAGTCCATGGTACCTTGTCTGGTAGTCTAAGCAAACCCATACATGTTTGGGTATCTGCACCAGGCATCAGGACTGTATTTTGGTATCACAACTCCCACAATGCAAAGCCCCTATCTGTGACACCGTGATCAAATCAGACCATTTGGAAGAATTCAGTCTGTTTGACCTTCCATATGTTGAAAGGAAGCCACACAACCCAAAAGGATTTAGGGAGCAAAGCCTCAGACTTCCAGTCATGCCATAAAGATAACAACATGAGTTGAGCAGAGACAGACTCCATCACTGCCTATTCAAGGAAGGGAACAGCCATATGGCAATGATTAGATGAACACTCAGCCATCAGCCTTAGGACATTCACAGGCTGATTACAGTTCTTCAGAAACTTTCCATAATAGTCAAGCTTACAGTTTCTAGAGTTCATTATCCTCACGGATGTCTAACAAATCCATGGATCCCAAATTTCTTCACAGTAACACAAAAGACACCTATTTGTACATATAGGAGTTACTTTCAACAAATAATTACTTAATATCTATGCTACACTATGAACTGTGAGGGCAATGGGGTTATGTTATGGACTGAAATGGATTATGTCCTCCCAAAACTTCATATGTTAATGTCCTAACCCCCAGTACCTTAGATTATAATAGTATTTGGACATATGAACTTTTTTGTACATACAATTTTTATAGAGGTAATTAAGTTAAAATGAGGTCATTACCCAATAAGACTGCTCTCCTCATAAGAACAGGAAATTTGGACACAGACATGACACAGACAGAGGGAAGGTAAGTTGCAGGGAGAAGACAGTCATCTACAAGTCGAGGACAGAGGCCTCAGAAGAAATCAACCCTGCCAGCACTCTGATCTCGATTTCTAGCCTCCACAACTGTGAGAAAAGTAATTTCTGTTATTTATGCCAGCCCATCCGTGGTACATTGTCAGGACAGCTCTGGAACTAACACAGGGTTCAAAGGTGAACATGATACTGTCTGTCAATGATGATAAAAATAGGTCCAGAAAATTACTACAGGGCTGGGCAAGGGTCTGTAACCCAGCCTACGAGAATCACAGTTCTCTGCAGATGGTCACACTACACATTTGATGCAGACAGAAAGTACAGGAAACACTGGATTAAGCAGGGTCTCTTACTCTCTTCATAGCTGTTCGTACTCGACCTCTTCAGAGTCTGAATTTCCTGGGAAAGCATTGAAAGCCGATCTGACTGTGTGGGGGTTTCATCCTCTTCTGGGTCTGGTGACTCCTGCATCATCTCTTCAATTTCTTCAATAACCTTCCAAAATAAATGTACCACTGTTAATTAAATATCTAGGAGAAAAATTATGCATCCGGAACATGACTGTCACCTAAAGCGACCAAGTAAAAATGCACCAAAATCTCCATTAGCCAACAGTATGCGGAAGTGGGTTCCGATAACCATGACTTTGATTGTAACAATGAACACAGTTTGTGAAGAGATTACAATATACTGAACACAAAGTTAAATAGAACATGATTTAAATATATCCATCGTGATTCAGTAGGCCCCACCACATCTTGCGACATCAGAGAAATGGTGCTATAAACACATATATAATTGACTTTGAATTCATACTGGTCCCAGATCATAAAGTTATTGCTAATAGAAAGCAAATAACAGTAAATTTATTATATAAATGGACATACTCAATCTAAAGCTATTAAATGAAAAAATGTGGAAAATACAATATCACATAAAAATTTATATATAAAACAAGAAATTACCTCCATGGCAACAAAATTTTCCTTTAAGAGCAGAAAAAGAATTTCATATATTAATTCAATGAAAAGACAGATAATTAAAAACTACTAAAACCGTAGATGTTGAAAGAGGAAAAAGCTGTATAAAGCAGAAGAATGTCAGAAATGCATCTGCCTTTTAAACAATGAGCTACTGTCTTAGGTAATGTTGCTCTAATCTTACGACAGTATTGTACCCTATTCCAAATTCTAAAAGTTGAGAAAGATGTAGAACTCAGAAAAAATTTAAAGGAAAGCCATAAAAATTACTCAATAGATAGAAAAAAAGAGTCTAAGGTTTAAAACAAAACTATTAAAATGAAGGACTTAAACATTATTGACATTTTTCTTTTCAGAATATTAGGGGGTGTACATGTTTTGTTTACATACTTTGGGTTTTTTTGCACAAATTGAGTCAAGGTTATAAGCAGGTCCGCCCCCCCCCCCCCCGCCCCAGCAGACAGTGTGCACTACACACAACAGGCATGAATTTACTCACTGTCTCATCTTGATTTTCTTTTCTTCTTTTTTTTTTTTAATTAAATCATAAAGAGGTAGATCATGTATACATTAATGCATTTAGGGGGTACAATGGGCTGATTTCATATACAATTTGGAATGCTTACATTATACTGATTAATATATCCCTCAGCTCATTTACTTAATTATTGTGTTAAGACATTTATACTCTATTCTTAATAGATCTGACAAGAAAATTACAGACCAATATCCTTAACAAATATAGATGCAAAAATACTCAATAAGTTCCTAACAAACAGAATCCAACAACACATCAAAACGAATTATACACCATGACCAAGTGGGTTTTATCCCAGGGTCTCAAGGTTGGTTCAAT
The DNA here is from genome assembly GCA_963574355.1 of Loris lydekkerianus. Taxonomy (NCBI): domain Eukaryota; kingdom Metazoa; phylum Chordata; class Mammalia; order Primates; family Lorisidae; genus Loris; species Loris lydekkerianus. The sequence goes on from CAUYPK010119351.1 coordinate 33,802, forward strand.
ATATGTAAATCCATAAATATAATACATCACATAAACAAAATAAAAAACAAAGACCATAAAATTCTCTCAATAGATGCAGAAAAAACTTCTGACAATATCCAGCATCCTTTCATGATCAGAACACTTAAGAAAATAGGTATAGAAGGGACTTTTCTTAAACTGATAGGGGCCATCCATAGCAAACCCACAGCCAATATTGTATTGAATGGAGTAAAACTGAAAACATTTCCACTCAGATCAGGAACCAGGCAAGGTTGCCCATTGTCTCCACTGCTTTTTAACATTGTAATGGAAGTCTTAGCCATCACAATCAGGCAAGAGAAGGCGATCAAGGGTATCCAGATAGGGTCAGAAGAGATCAAACTTTCACTCTTTGTAGATGATATGATATGATATGGAAAACCCCAGGGACTCAACCACAAAACTCTTAGAAGCGATCAAGGAATACAGTAGAATCTCAGGATAGAAAATCAATACTCACAAATCAGTAGCTTTTATATATACCAATAACAGTCAAGCTGAAAAGACCGTCAAAGATTCTATTCCTTTTACAGTAGTGCCAAAGAAGATGAAATATTTGGGAATTGACCTAACAAAGGACATGAAAGATCTCTAGAAAGAAGAATTATGAAACTCTGAGAAAAGAAATAGCTGAAGATGTTAACAAATGGAAAAACATACCATGCTCATGGCTGGGAAGAATCAACATTGTTAAAATGTCCATATAACCCAAAGCAATGTACAAATTTAATGCAATCCGTATCAAAGCATCACCGTCATACTTTAAAGATCTGGAAAAAATAGTACTTTGTTTTATATAGAATCAGAAAAAAACTCAAATAGCCAAGACATTACTCAGAAATAAAAACAAAGCAGGAAGAATCATGCTACCAGACTTCAAACTATACTATAGATCTATAGTGATGAAAACAGCATGGTACTGGCACAAAAATAGAGAGGTAGATGTATGGAACAGCACTGAGAACCAAGAGATGAACCCAGACACTTATCGTCATTTGATCTTTGATAAGCCTATCAAAAATATAAATTGGGGAAAAGATTCCCTGTTCAGCTTGATTTTCATTGAGATTTACTTGCATATGTGACTTAACTGTTGATCAATCAGTTCCAACCTGGTACTGAATACATGTTTGTTTCTCCATTCCTGTGAAGTTTCACTTACAATAATGGTCTCCAGTTCCATCCAGGTTGTCACAAAAGATACTACTTTACCATTTTTCCTTATGGTGGAGCAATATTCCATATACTACATTCTATTAATCCATTTCATGTGCATATATCACATTTTATTTATTCATTCATGTATTGGTGGGCACTTGGGTTGTTTCCACGTCTTTGTGGTTGTGAACTGTGCTGCTATGAACATTTGTGTGCAGGTGTCACATAAAAGGTCATTATGCATGTATTCAACATGCTTTATGAATCAAGCAAGCTTAACAGTTAACACTGCTACTGAGGAAAATCAAAAGGAAATCAGAAGCAGGTAGGGCACTGTCACCTATAAGAAGACTGTCCAAAACAGGCACTGTAAGACAGTACATTGAGACCCTCAAGGTGTGACAGGATCTGATACTCTCAGTCTTAAGTCAAGGACAGTTTATGGTATTCAAGCAGATCACTAAGGGGACAATGAATTCTCAGGGTCACTTCTTTCCCTAGAATATCAGGCTCTATACTTCAAAACAGTCCTCCAATCTATTATTTCCTTGCTTTTTAAGTACCACATTCTTTCCAGGCCTAGAACAATCCAACCACAAATATAACCAAGGGGTATCAAAACAACAAAATCTTAATGTACCCTTCTAATGTACCCCTCCCAACCTTGGCGTAAGATATCTCCTTACTGACCTCGTCTTTCCAGCCTAAATATAGACTGTGGTAGAATTCACAGCCCGAGGATCATGGAATATTTCATTTCAGGAAGAAGTTCTTGCATCGCATTATGACAATACAACAGAGGTGGGAAGAGTATTCAGAAAATGAGAAAGCTGATTCGACTGGTTTCAAATGAATACAGAGTTGACATTATTAGAGCATTCCACAAGAATAATGCTCACTTCATTCTGAGGTATGGTCTTTACCCAGGGTTTTAAAGAAACTAAATAATTTCTGCACAGATATCTTACAGTTTGTTCACGCATGGGTAAATCTAAAGAAACTAGGAAATTCACATTATTTTTCTGATTTGGGGTGAATACCCCTCCCTGAATACTTGCTGTACTGTTTAACAATGCTCATGTTGGAAATCTTCCCAACTAACATAATCCCTTCTGTTTCAGATTACATATATTTTCTTTTTTCATCAGTGGAAGATCTAACTGTTAAGCCTGGATAACCAGAAAATACAGGAAAAACAAGTAATTTCCAAAAACCATCACTTATTGCCACAACAAGAAATCATTTTTCAGCTCTGGCATCACAGTTCCTTATGTTAATAAGCGTCTCCTTTATACCTGGTCTGCGGTGAAGAGGGGCTCCTCGTGAACGCAGGAGACGATTATGGAATGCATATCCAGCTGTTCTCTCAGCTCCTCGTCATCTGACGTATCAAAGAACAAACTGTCACTTACCTAAAAACAAAAATACCCACTGTTAAAAGCAGGACATTCTGATTAAAACAAAGTCAGCATGTCTGGATAAGAGAAGCTTCAGAGGAAAGCATCTATCTACTGAGAGCTTTCCCTTGAAAGGGAAAAATCATGCATCGCATAATGACAATCTCTCTGGACCAGATAGAATGTGCATCTTCATCTCGAACAGAAATGAGAGGATTACAGAATAAATAAGAAATGGCTAAGACGTTGCGTACATCCCCTATTGCCTGGTATAGATACATACTTAGCTACTTTGTCCATGGGGAAGAGTGCTATAAAAGCTAATATGTGAGCAGAAAAAAGATATGGTATTTGTCGGCAAGTTGTAGCAATGACACAGGAGAAAATGGGCATGTTTAGCAACAACTGTTACTCCAATAGTAAGACTAGTACCTGTTACAAATTCTACAGAAAACGTAAATGTTATTTAATGGCAAACTAACTTCTAATATTCAGAGTAAAAGATAAGCAATGGACTCTCTCGGTCCAGGATGGTCATTCTTAGTTTTTCTAGTCTAACCTTTCTTCTTCCAAAAAAAGAATATCTTTCGGTTCCAAGAACATCTTTCAACCTAACAGTGCTGGAGACTCTCCAGTCACCTCACCAGCATTTTCCACCTTACTCTGTGCCCCAGGCTGACCTTTATGGTCTACATCAAAGGATGCCCTTGACATCAGGCTTCCAGTTGGGTTGAACGCCACTGGCAGAGATCAAGAGACTAGCAGGTGAGATGGAAAGAGCTGGGCATTTATTCCTCTGTCTTCCTCCCTGCCAGATGACCATCCATCAGTTGTGGCTTTTCACCAAAAGCCACGGTTCTCATCAGCAGACTGTCCCCATAGATAATCTCTTCAGGCTAATAACCTCTTTCTCTCCTCCTTATCTCTTTACACCAAAGCACTAGTGGTTGTTGCTTGAGTTGGTTTCCCTTAACTCTGCATACACCAATATAAACAGCTCCTTTAATTGTGATTCTCAGTTTAATACTAGTAGTGATCAGAAAAGCCTTACCCGGAAAAATTCAGCAGATTAAAGTGAAAGAGTGAACATTTATCTATCATCTGTCTACCTGTCGTGACATAACTATTCAGGTGACAAACAGAACTGAAATTAGAACTCTGTTCCCCGGGAAGGATTAGCACAGGCTGAGTTCTCACAGAACAAGTGGGCAACAAGGACTATGCACAAGGCCTCCACGTCATTCTATCACATAGTATACAATTAAACTAAGACGTGTTACCTGGGAAAGTTACTCTATTTTATCAGAGCAGAGGATATATATAAAATTGAAGATATAGGTTCCTGCTGCTTCCCTAGTTCCTCGTACAGGAGCATCTGAAGTTTATGAGTAAACCCCGGCCCCAGAGTAAGAAACCTTCGTTTAGGTGAGAAGGACCACGGAAAGAACCCCGGGCACCCTAACTTTCAAACAGCAGGCTAGAAGAGGGCTGCATTGGCACGCAGGGCCCCTGCCACCACATGCGGCAACTCCACGCTGTACCACCGTGATGACGTCCCTTTTCCTTCTGTTTCTCACAGCCCGTGAGCCTGGGAAAGAACTAGCAATGGCCTTCCACATGTCATCAAAAGATTTCAGAACACTGTAAAAAAAAAAAGCATCTAAAAGCTTCCAGACAGAAAAAAAACAAACACATAAAAAGGGTGAGGCCACTAAATGCCATTTGAATTCTCACTAGGATAACAGATGTTAGGAAACAATCGATGTAATTTCCGAGTTTCAGTAAAGTCCACCGTAGAATCTTATAACCAGCTAAACTAACATTCAGGTGAGAGCTCAAAAGAAAGACAGTTTCAGAAAGACAACTTCTCAGGAAACTTACCTCTCATGCACCCTTTCTCAGAAAGCTACCAGAAGGAAAAGGGAAAAAAAGACATACGGTCTATTATAATAAAAGAGATGGAGAAAATTCTTGTAATGATGGTAAAGTGAAAATCCCAGAAGGATGGATGTGAAGATAAACTGGAGAGCAGCTGGTTAGGATTAGATGTTACCACAGAGCATCAGGAAAAGCAGGAGAGAGGAAGAAAGTAAGAGAGAACAGAGGCTGAGAAATCACCTCGGGTATTCCACTTAACCAACACGAGTTCTAGGGCTCTGTTGGCTGAATTGTGAGCTAATTAGAAACTAAATAAACCACAAAAAAATTGAGGCAATTATTATTACCTGAAGAAAAAAACTAAGTTAAAAAAGAGAAAATGTAATCAAAATATACCAAAATGAGTGAACTGTGAACATCTAAACAGTAAATATAAATGATAAAAATTAATGTAACCATGGATTTTGACACAATTATGTTGAAAAGATGAGAGAAGGTAAAGTTTTTGTGAGGGTTCTGGGGTCAGGGTTTAGAGCAGGAATATAAGAGACCTGAACCTTCACCTTCTGGGTAGAAAATAAGTGGGTAAAGTCTAAAGAAAAAAATAAAATTGAGTAAAATAGTATGTGAGTATGTCGCCTGCTGTAAGAACCAGGTGACATAGTTCTTCAAAGTGGTTGCCTCTGCTAAGCAGAAATCCAAGATGAAGTACATGGGGCAAAGCCTGCCTTTTCATTTAAGTTGTATAGGTTTAATATATTTTTTGAACTATGACAGTTATTCTTTTCATAATTTAATTTTAGTAAGGAAGGAGAATGTCAAAACATTAGGGTCTCGATCAGAGGGGATTTTGGATTTCAAGACTAGAAATAAAGATGAAAAAGTTCTACATGTACACATGACATCCAGATGACCTGGTGTAACCATTACCTTCACTGACCTCACACTCCGAGCACAACCCCCAGCCCCAGTCACTCTTCCATGTTGCAGTTCTACGGGTTTTTCTGAGACAGAGTCTTGCTCTGTCAGGTAGAGGGCAGTAGCATTATCACAGCTCACAGACACCTCAAACTCCTAGGCTCAAGTGATCCTCCTGCCTCAGCCTCCTAAGCAGCTGGGATAACAGGCACATTCCACCACACCCAGCTAACTGTTCTATTTTTTGTAGGAAATAGGTCTGGTTCTTGCTCAGGCTGGTCTCAAACTCTCAAGTTCAAGTAACCCTCCTGCCTCAGCCTCCTAGAGTGCTGGGATTACAGGTATCAGCCACCATACCCAGCCCCTGGGTTGTAGTTTGAAGGCCATGGTTTTATTTTTCCTCTTCTAGCTTATAAATAAATACAACTTTTAATTTGAAAATTACTCTTAAGGAAGATGCTATTATCTTCTTCCTGTTTGCATTTTTTTTTTTTTTTTTTTTTTAAGAGATAGGGTCTCTGTTAGCCAGGTTGGAGTGCAGGGGCATCATCATAGCTCACTGCAGCCTTGAACTGAGGTCAGGCTATCCTCCTGCCCAAGCCTCCTAAGTAGCTGAGACTACAGATGAATGCTACCACACCCAGCTAATTTTTTTTTTATTGTTTATAGACACAGGGCTGAGGCCTGTGTATGTTTGCCCAGGTTGGTCTCAAACATCTGGTCTCAAACTCCTGGACTAAATCCTCCTACCTCAGCCTCGCAAAGCGTTGGCATTACAGCATTAACTACCGGGTATGGCCCTGTTTCTACCCTTTTAAGTCATTAAAAAAGGCCATATCCCTGAAAAAAATGGAAAGAGGAGGAAAGCACAGAAGATTTTCCTAAGCCAAAATGAATCAGAAGCATTCTATCACATAAGAATACTCGAGAATGGCACCAGATTTAGAATAGGTTTACAGCCACTGCCAAAAGGCATGAGTAATACCAGTAAACTATTAGAATAAATTTCCATGACAACAGAAATAATGATCCCAGATCATCTTTCCAGAGAGGCAGCCAAGTCCATTCCCCACAGAGATGGCATATGCTAAGGGCTAGAAGCCCTCTCAGGCTTTAAAAACTGACCTTGGCTGTCACAGGTAGCATTATTCACTCTCCCATTCGGCATAAATGTGCTTTATTTTGCCAAGCATTCCCATGGCTCCTGCCTATTCCAGAGTTAGATACACAGCTGGTGGGACTGTTTCCCTGTAAAAAACTGAAGATACATCAAATGCAAAATATGTGCCCCTGTAATTATTTGGAATATTCCAGTTTAGTTGTCTTACTCTATAAAGGACTCAGTAAATTTATATGTGTGCCATCTTAACCTTCAATGAAAGAAAATGAAAAACCGAGATCTAGCAAATTAGTTTTTCTGAATATTGTTCTCATCTCAATGCAAAAAAAAAAAAAATCTCCCTTTGTCAAGAAAAAAAATTTCATACACACTCTGTTTTACAACTGGAATATAAAGAATGCGTTTATAAGGTAAATTTTGCATAGCTCAGTCATGGAAAGACTAAAGCTCCCAGTTGGCAAAGGCAAATACAATAACTTTTCCAGGTTAAAAAAAATTTAATTATGTACTATATAACAGAATGACATGATTGGTTCTTACATAGTCCCTGTCACCCATTTGTTCTTTGGAACTCAATCCTTCCTGAGGAACAGAGTTCTAATGTCAATTCTATTTATCACCTGAATAGAATTATCACGTCACAATAGATAGATAGACCACAGATGGATGGTCACTTGTCTGCTTTAATCTGTGTTTGTCCAGGTAAGGCTTTTAGTGTCCCTACCAATACCAACCCTGAGTCATCACTAATTTCTACCTTGGCTAGACCATTAGTTGGCATTAAAAATATTCAAAAGGCAACAAAAGTGAATTGCTTCCCAAAATGCAATCTAAGAACAATATAAGAAGTACAGTTATCCCTCAATATGCATGGGGGACTGGCTCCAGGACACCCTCCCTCCCCAATACCAAAACCCAGAGTTGCTCAAGTCTCTTATAAATGAGTAAAATGGGGCAATATTTCCATATATAACCTACACAAGCCTTCCCATATACTTTAAATCATATCTAAATTACTTACAATACCTAATATAATATAAATGCTATGTACATAGTTGTTATACTGTGTTGATTTTCTATTTGTATTATTTTTATTGTTGTATTGTTGCCAATCACACCATTTTAATCAATGAAACTGGAAAACGGATTAGTGTCCCATTCTTACTGCTAATGTTCTTCTCTTTGAAACTGTGAAAAAAACTCTTCTATGCTATTTTTTCAATATGTAAAAAAAGTACTCATAGACTGACATTTGTGGATTCAGTATGTTTTAAAATAATGTAGAGAATTTAACAAAAAAGAACTTTCCATCATGATCTCTGACCTTCCAGTGACACTGACAAGGTTACTCATTCCTTCAACAAACAGGTGTGTCGGTACTCACTATGTGCCAAGCAGAGTGGCAGTTATATCAAATACAAAGATACCTGCTGGGAAGTCACAATCTAATGACAGACTGAGAAACATGTGATTAAGAAGGGAATGCAGTAGTGATTTTACAGAGCCGTGGACAAAGTACTGCAGAGACTAGCACCCATGAGACACTGGGGTTAAATTCTGCGGTTCAGAGAACAAGTTCTTTAACAGATCACATCCTCACAAGTATCATCAATTCCCTCAGAGAGGAGTATGTTTTCCTTCCATGCAGGGATTTAGGCCACAGCTAAATGACCATCTGTCAGATGCTGGAGGTGGGGATTCCCCCCAAGTGAAAGGCTGGATTAAGTGTCCTTTAAAGCCCCTTCCAACTCTAAAATTGTATAATTCCCTGAGATCAGCAAAGGCTAAAACAGTAATAGGAAGCTTCAGAGAGGAAGGGAAACTTGAATTAAACCCAAAATGATAGCTAGGACCTAAATAAATAGAAGACAGAACAGAAAATACTTCATGGTATTCCTTTTTACTAAATGTCCACCGGTTCAGTCTGCAGAGCTTAATGGGGTTAAGGATTGCAACTAATAGTAAGATTTCAATATCTACTAAACACTGGGAAATATAGTCAGAAGTCTACATTTCACTAAAAATATTAGCAGCAGGCTTTTCTGGATCACATATTTAAAAAAATCATTTTCATGAAACATTAACAATAAAATTAAACATTAAAATACTGCCAGCTCAATTGCATTATGCTCCCAATAATCACACACTCACACTTAAGGCAACACAGAGCACACCAGGAGACCTGGCGTGAGCTTGCATTGTTATCTGATGAGGAACTTGAACATTCTGGGCCTGAAACTTACATAATTTGGCTATGTTTCTCATCAGTTTTAAGCAAAGCTGTGATTCTCTACCTCAAGTAATTCTCTGCCTTTTTCTATCCCCCTCGCTGTCCTACCACTGGTGCTCACACTTCTTACTCAAGACATCTGCCCTTTACAAAACCAACAAGCACGCAGGAGCGCCAGACATGACAAGTTAGTCAAGCTGCCGTAAAAAGCTAAGAACTGCAATGCCTTTTAAAGATCCCCCAATATTCACAAGAGTACATAATCCTCTGACAACATGTCATGCCCAGCAGCTCACTAAATTCATTAAGAAGTTAACTCCATGTTGATATTTCAATATCTTCAAAATGTTAAATTAAAGGCTAGCATCCTTACTGAGTGTTCTCAGCACATCAAAATTGTGATGGAAATTTAGCTAAACGTACAAAAGTCAGTGTGTGCTAGGGAAGAACTGAAGGAACATGCCAGCAAGGCGGCAGCAGTGGAGCCAAGATGACAAGAGATAGCCACTCCAAGGGCTGCAAGCTTGGAAGTCAGGGGCAAGTCCATGAACCTGTGTTAAACAGAAATGCTACTGTTTTAGTTCCATTATCAGCATCAGTTACTCAGAACTATCAGTTTGATTCCTAACTTACCCCTTTTTCTGAGAGGTTCAGAGTAAGCAAATGCAAGGTCCTGGTATGCGATGACTTCCAGTCCACAGGCATCACATTTCCATAATTATCTGTCAGGGCATTCCAAATCCTTAAAAAGAAGAAAACTAGCATCAACAGAAGTTCACATGTTACACATCCTTTTGTTAACAGATACTCAGTGATTGAAAATCACCAAATATTAAAGCAAAAAACAGAATTGAAGGCACCACTGCTTCTCAGAAAAACATCAACAAAGTAGAGTCTCCTAAATAAGAAGTGAAAATTCTATAAGCAAACTGACAAGAAGTCCTAAGGGAAAGTGAAGTGGTATAGAAAAGTCTGCCAAAGTCAGTAGCTAACACTTCACTGTACTATGTCCTGGGCATTGTTCTAAGGAGTTTGCATATATTAACTCATTTATTCCCCAAAGGCAACGTTAGAAGGAGGAACCATTACATCTCTATGTTACAGATGAGGAGATGGAAGCATACCAAGGTTAAGCAAAGTTTCCAGGCCCACCCAGGTAGAAAATACCCTGTACATTACACTGATTTTTCTTTTGTAAATTTAAACACATAGACCATTTCAAAAAGTGAATAGGCAAATGTTTGTTATCCTTTCTGGAGAAAGGATTCACTCTTAATGTGACATCAGGATTTAGTATCTAATCTGTAATATAAGAGGCCCAGCAGGGATGAGGAATCTGCCACCTTCTGATCATTCTTTTTTAAGCACCAAAGGAGGCAAGAAAAGCTCCATCTTTCCCTGCTGCACCCCTTTTAATGAAAGGATTTGTTCTGTAAAATGTGGATTCAGTGAAAAGGCTACACTTAAGGACTAGGAAGGCTATAAGTTTCCTAAAGGCCACGGGTTCCCCACCCCTGAATAAAAGGATAGGGGCAGGAGAGGGAGTTCACAAAGTGCACGCTGGTTGCATGCAGGGCACGCAGGTTATATACCCCACCCGATGATCTCACAGGGCAGGCAGGAGGATGAAATGGAAGGGCACTCGACCAAGACCGAGGAAACCAACTCTTATCTCCATTCTTCCTCAAGCAACAGGTCTTTGGCCAAGTCCCTTCACCTCTCCAGATATCAGCTGCCCTTCTATAAAATGCGAGGCTTGGACCAGCAGCGAACATTCTCTTTGCAGTTCAAAGGATTCTTTCAAATGAGATGTACTAAGGAAAATTTCAAACCACACCAGAGAAGATAAGCAGACACCAATTCCATGTCTAAAATTCCAGGTCTCATTACCAAAGAAATAATGACCACAATAAAACATGATGTTTTATGAAAAAGTAAGAGTTCAGAGATACTGAGAAGATAAAATTTAATAGAGGGGGAAATAAAGTCAAACACTTCATATACATGAGCTACTTACTACAATGGTGCCATAAAGAAAAAAATCTGAAAATTTATAACAAGTATTTAATCATGAATAAACCAATGATTGGGCAGCCTTTCTTTTCAATAGTGCAAGCCACTAGGATACCAAAACAATCCTAGTAGGGGCATCTCTCTTTAAAAACAGGGATGCAACATACTTGATTTAATGAACGGAGATTTGGTGCTAGACAAGCAATTGGAATGCAACTGCCAAAAGCAAAACATCCCAAATGGTGTTTGGCTTTAAACTGTGCATCAGCTTCAATGAAAATGTGAACCCGAAAGCTGTGGAAACTGGGTTGTTTGCCCAGCAAACCATGGATCACTCCTATTCTCCTCTCTGCTGGAATCCTGTCTCCTCTATTGCCAGTGAGGCTTTGTTAGAGGCATGTCTGTGGATTGCTAACCTCCCTGGGCTTCGGGCCCGTACTTTCATGGGTACAAAATTTTAAAATAGGCTGGGCATGGTGGCCCATACCTGTAATCCTAGCACTCCAGGAGGTCAAGGCAGGATTGCTTGAGCTCAGGAGTTGTAGACTAGACTGAGTGAGAGCGAGACCCTGTCTCTACTAAAAAGTAGAAAAATTATCTGAGTCTTGTGGCAGGTACCTGTAGTTCCCACTACTCGAGAGGCTGAGGCAGGAGGATTGCTTGAGCCTAGGAGTTCAAGATTGCTGTGAGCAAGGCTGACACCACGGCACTCTAGCCTGGGCAACAGAATGAGACTGTCTCAAAAAAAAAAAAAAAAAAAAAAAATTGAAATACAGTAGAACCTCTGAAAGTTGAGCACCCAAGGGTCTATAACAAACTGATCAACATACTGCAGTGGTCAACATAAGGAACTAGGCTACTGTACGGATACATACATGTGGTACATGTCTGGTTTATGAAAATTAGGTCAACTTTAGGAGGTGGTCAATGTAGGAGGTGGTCAACGTAGGAAGGTGATTGATTATGGTGGTTCTCCCGCACTGAATGACTGCATACCTAATCTTGGTCAGGGACTCGAGTAGGATATTCTGGAAGGTGAAAAAGAGTCCAGCATTTGGGGAGTCTATTTTGTCCACTTGTTTGCTCCTTCTTAAATAAGGCTACCAGAAAAGGACAAGTGGTGGAATACTTCACCTAGAAGTACCTGCAGATGACTTTGAGCTCCCAAGAAAATGAAGGTTAATTAATAGTCCTCCATCTCACTAACATCAGAACAATTGTAATTGGAAGGGCACAGGGCCAAGTTTAGTGAAGGATTTCTAGAATTCTCTAGTCAAGACGTATGAACTGCCTGCATCTTTATGACACAGTATTACGACGAGTCATAAACTGGCAGGACAGCTCTTTTGCAAAGAGTGCAAAGTCCTGCCACCAGTAAATCCTGCATAATGCCCTTCTAAAGTAAAACCTCAGTAGGTAAGCACAATCCATATTTAACCAAAATCAATACTGAGGCTCACAGAAGTCCGAGTGCGCTAAGGCAAAGCAATACCTGAGTAAAAAAGTTCTCAACTATCTTTAGTGAAAGGAGCAGGAACGGACCCTACCAAGCAACGGCAAGCATGTTTATGTAACAGAGATGGGACAGTGACAGTGGTCACCAGCTCCCAGTTCCTGAGAAGAGAAAAAGAGATTTCTTATGCAGTCTCAAATCAAAGAGATGTGCATTACCACCAACATGTCATCTACTAAAAACCATTACCAAGAGTAACAAACTGTTTGTTTAAAGCAAAGACTAAAATAAACTACTTTCCAGACAGTCTAAGCAAAACTTAAGTAGGAACCCTTAACTACCTAGGTACAATCCACTAATATGTTTTAAATAAGTCACTTTTTTTTTTTTTTAAAGAGATGAGGACTTGTTCTGCATAATCACAGCTCACTGGGCTCAAAGGATCCCCCCGCCTCAAGTGTGGCTTGCCCCTGCCTTCCAAGTGTGGCTTGCCCAGTTTGTTTCATTAAAGATCGCATCTCACTATGTTGCCCAGGCTGCTTTCAAACTACTGAGTTCAAACAATCTTCCTTCCTCAGCTTCCCTGTAACTGGGACTAAAGGCATGTACCACCACACCCAGCAGTAAGTTATGCTTGAAATATCCAAATACATAATAAATACATATTAATTTCTAAATCCAGAATGTGTCCTGAGTTTTAGTGATTCATAGTATGTAAGCTTAAACACACATAAACTTATCTCTTTGGGAAGAGACTTTCAAAAATGTCATCTTTTGCTACTGACTACATGCATATGTGTATATGTAATAAAATCAGATTATAAACCTTCCCCTTCTCTGCACCTGGGCACAACACTGTACAGAAGAACCAATAAAAAGAGCTGGTCTCTAAACACAGTCCTGCCTGCCCCCCTGCTCAGCCATATTTATAGGCCCCATTTCCAAGCTTCTCTTGTTAAGCTTCCTACCTTATTCCTGATAAATCTGATTCACAGAGGAAAGGCCACCAGGCTGAGGCTCTTTTCTATGACCAAGGCTCCTTCTCTATCTCTCAAGAAGAATCCTTTGCTGCCCTAGTCCTGCATCCCATCAGAGCTCTGAGAACCCAGCCCTTTCCAAGTCCTCAGTACTACTCCATTCATTTTACCTTCAGTCTCTCCAGGGTCTCCTCTCCCCTTGCACACACAGCATGCTCAAGTCCCCTCACTCTCATCATTCCTTTTACCATGTTGGGGGGTAAAACCAGGGCATATAACTACAACCTTTACTTCACGAAATTATAACACCTGTTCAAGGTAGTTAAAAAAGTGCCCTGGAAAACTGTGCTTCCCCTCCTCCAGCTCTCATAATCTCTGTGACTTTCCTATCATTGCACTTGGGTGACTCTGTAATTATTACTTCTTTATGCACTGGTCTGTCCACCAGTGGACATGAACGACCAGAGCCTTTCCTGTTTGCCTCTCTGATAGCTGGCATTCTCAGACCCCAGAGGCCTGTGCCATAAATGCTGCCTTGCACGTTGGCACTTTTGCACAGACTGTATCATCGACCTAGACTGCTGGACTTCTCTGCACCTGCCAGGCAAATTCCCACCTTGAGGATCCAGTTTGCACATTTCTTTCCCTAGAAGTCTAGAGATACTCTATTAAATCTCTCATATTTGGCACATATAAGACCACTATTACACACATATAAATACTTTGTTTACAATCTACCTCCCATCCTACGTGTGCCCTACTTGAAAGGGGCCACGTCCAGTCATTTTGGTATTCCCAATGCGAAGCAGCACCTGACAGCACGCGCTTAATAGATGCGAAGCGAATGAATGAAAGACGACACACGTGCGCCAGGAGGTACCGTCTCTAACTACGTGCTCTGCACTGGAGATTCCGATCTAAACTCACGAAGGTTTGGTTTCAAGGAAGGAGCAGACGAGGGCTGGGATGGGGGCGGGGGCAGCGGCCGAGGTTTAAGGAAGCGTACGCAGGGCATTTAAACCGCGGAGCGCGCAGAGACCGACCGCCCGGAGGAGGGGGTGGAAAGCGGGGCGGGGCGGGACGCCCGCGTCAGGGAGGCGGAAGGAGGGTGCAGGAGGAGCCTGCGGCCGGAGTCCCACCGGGGCCACCGACCAGGGCCGGCGGGCGGGGCGAGGGGCAGAGGAGGCTCCCGCCCGCTCCCGGCCGGGGCCCGCACTCACTCATCCCCCTGCAGGAGGCTGCGCTCCGTGATGGGCCGCACGGCAGCCCGCGGGGGCTCGGCGCTCGGAACCGAGGGGCGGAAACACAAGCTGAGCTTCTCTTCCAAGCTGCAGGCCAGCGCCCGGAAGCCGTCGCCGCCCCCGCCCGCCCCGGCCTCGGCCTCGGGGCTCGCGTTACAGTTGTCCTGGTCCTGGAGGCTCTGGGCCGGCTCCTGGAACTCATAGAAATCCTGCCAGTCCCCGTCCGCCGCCATCGCCGCCCAGCGCAGCCGCGCGCCCCGCCCCGGCCGGCCGGGCCCCGCCCCGCCCCGCCCGCGCTGGGCCCGCCCCTTCTGGAGCCACGCCCCCTGCCCGGGGCCCTGCCGACTGTCCCAGGCCCTCCGGTCCGAGGTCTGTCTTTGCCTTTTCCTAACTTTGCCTGGAGTTGACCATGGGTACGCTTAGAGAGGAAGACCTTGACTGCGTTGAGTCACTTCCTATATTCACTATCATTTAGGAATAACTTCCCTCTTGGCTTCCTTTACTAGAAACCTGGCCTAAATGTGGCTAAGGAACTTCTTTAAACCTGCCACCTAGTGTCAGATTCTGCTGGAAGTCTTTTCCCCAGGACAGCCTGCTCCTTTTGTAACTTTGCAAGTCACTGGGAAATGTTTAAGTGTACCGAAATTCATTCCACAAATATTTTCTGTCTCCCACGTGAAAGCACATACTAGATTCTGTGGCACTTAAAAAGATGAATAATTGTATGAGTTAATATTTGCAAAGCACTTAGAACAATGCCTGACAGTACATATCCCATGTGTATGTTGTATAACTAATACATGAGTGCTCCCTACAAAGGGCTGACAATGTAGTTGAATCGATAAGACTAACAGAAAATCATTTACACCTTATAAAAAAGTGTGTTCGGGGAATGGGAAGTTGGGATTTAATGGATATAGAGTTTTAGTTTGTGAAATGAAAGAGTTTTGAAGATGGATAGTGGTGGTGATTGCATAACAATATAAAAGTACTTAATCCCACAGAACTGTACACTTAAAAATGGCTACAACAGCAATCTTTTGTTACGTGTATTTTACCAGGATAAAAACAATGGGAGGGAGTAAATATGTAGAACCTCCATAGTTGAGCACCCCTCTACATTGATATGCCCCACATGTACTTAGTGGAAGCTCCTTGTGCTGACTGTTCCATATGTTGACCAGTTTGTTGACCTCTGGGTCAACTTACAGAGATTCTACTGTATCAGTATAAGAAAATGCAAATTTGCAGAGGCATAAATTCTCAGGAGTTGTCGAAAGCATTATCTTTGGACTGGAGTCAAATACTTCACTTAGAAGGGGGCACGTAGGTAATGAAAGATGAGCTCTCAGTTTGAAAAATATATCTGAAGTTACTATAATAATAGAAATAACATTTTTTCCAATAAGCTTTGTCCACCTTTTGATAGCATGGAAATTCATCTTGAAGAATACATGTTAATACCAAAATTGTCTTGTTTACTATTTCAATAAATGTTGTGTTTCACTTTGGTGATTTGTCCCGTGTTAAACAAAATGCTTCTGTGATTGAGTCTGAGAAACTGTTCATCATAAATTTCAAGAAACATGTTCCCATTTCCTTTGAAACTATAAAAGGAATGGATGTTGAGCTCTTCTTAGCCAAGAGTTATTACTAATTAGTCCACAGTTAGTAGCTTTAGATTCATGAGATAACATTCTGACTCAGCAGATATTTCACCCATCTGAACATTACTCAGAAGTGATGCTCTACAAGTTTCAAAGACCTGTTTTTCTCTAGGTAGTTGACGACACACACAAAGTTACAAGAAAACTATTCAGTTAACTCAGACTCTCCAAATTATGTACATAGCTAATGAAAAAAAAATTTTTCTTCACTCACATCTCCATTTATCTGTATGGTGTATGTATGTGTGAGTGAAGATGAAAATGACTTACTCTTAGGACCCAAATGTAATACTATCAAATGTTTCCTAATTTTTTAAACAAATTGCCACTGGATCGTCTTCAATGGTCTTAGAACTTTATTTCAGTCAAAGGTCCCACACAGGATGCTTTGTACTTTTAATTAAGAGCAAATTACTTATTATCACTCTAGATATTTTGAATATCCCATTGAAAAAATAAGGTTAAAATCACTTTTCTCACTCAATTGATTTTTGCACACCCTAAGTAACCTTGCCACTCAGCACAAGCTACA
The DNA here is from genome assembly GCA_963574355.1 of Loris lydekkerianus. Classification (NCBI taxonomy): domain Eukaryota; kingdom Metazoa; phylum Chordata; class Mammalia; order Primates; family Lorisidae; genus Loris; species Loris lydekkerianus. The sequence goes on from CAUYPK010119351.1 coordinate 50,407, forward strand.
AAAATGCTTCGAAGAGATGTGTCTGTGAGAAAACATTGTATTTATCTATAGTTTTGCCACTTTATGGGGACAGAGCAATGAGATTAGAAACTACAGGGTGGAATTGAAATGTTAATGGGTATTTTTATTGATTTTAAATAGTTACTGTACACATAAAAGGGTAACAGCAGAAGTGCTGGGTGGAATGTTTGTAACCAGACAAAATTATAAAACAGCAATGTTTCTTTTCAATGCCTTCCACATACCTCCCTTCTCATGTGGTACCTAGGGACTTCAGATTGCTCCACAATCTTCCAGGGCATCCTGTAGGAGGTCATATTCCACCCAGGTTGTGGCCTACCCTTTCTTATAGCTCCTTTGGGTACTTGATCCACACTTTTTTTTTTTTTTTTAAGAGAGAATCCAGTTCCAAGTTACTATTTCCTAAGCCTGTTCTCTTAATATTTACTGACAGCAACCTCAGCTCATTTTCCAGCAACCCTCCTACCCATAACCCAAATTCTAGCTTCTACACTGCCAAAAATCTGGCAAAACCACAGGCTTCCCGACAGCAACACCTGTCTAGATCAGTCCATCACTAGCCAAAGGCTTCCAATTACGAAGAGGTTCTTTTACTTCATTTTATCTCACATAACCTAATTCTACTGATGTCCAAATCTATTTATTTTGAATCTTTTATTTCCTACCAACTCCTAAAGGCCATGTGTAACATGATGGCTCACTCCATGTGAAGAACAATTGGCCTACAGAAGTAACTTTCAGCACTCGATTCAAAATTGTAATAGAAAAGGAATACAGAGTAACTTATAAAGAGAGCTTTATAGAACTGGAATATTATGTTCAAATTAACCGTTTAAGATGGAAAAGGTTACTTCTCTAGTTTGACAATATATTTAAATTGTGCGATATATATAGTATATTACAGGGGAAATTTAAAGAACAAAAATTGGAAAAGAATATTGCTTAATATAAACCACCTATCTTAGTCTGTTTGTGTTGTTTTAACAGAATACCAGAGATTGAGTAATTTATAACAAAAAGAAATTTATTTCTCATAGTTCTGGCAAGTCCACTATCAAGGTGCTGGCATCTGGTAAGGGCTTTCATGCTGTGTCATCTCAGGGTCTAACGGCAGGACAGAAAAGTGAGGGAGCAGAAGAGAAAAAGGAAGCCAAAGCATCCTTTTATCAGTAATGTGCTCCTGCCATAATTAACACAGTCATGAGATAATGCTGTTAATCCATTCAAGAGGCCTATGCCTTCAGGATCTAATCACCTTTCAACACTGTTGCATTGGGGATATAGTTTTCAACACATAAACTAGGGGATACATTCAAACCATAGAACCACCTAAGGGTATAATGAGTCAGAAAAATATAAAAACTGCAGGCCAGGCGTGGTGGTTTGAGGTTGCTGTGAGCTATGATGACATGGCTTTCTACCCAGGGCAACAGAGTGAAACTCTGTCTCAAAAAAAGAAAGAAAAAAAATCTGCAAAAAGAATAAGTTAACTACTGAATACAAGACCAGAAAATGTCTAGTTGTTAAAATATCATATTTAGCAAATGTTAGAGGCATAACAAAGCAATAGTAAGATAATGAGAAGGAATATAAATGGAAATTTCTTGAGAAAAACTAAGCTAATTGCTAAGTTTATTCATAACTAGAGAAAAACATGAGCTGATAAAACAAAAGTTAAAAGAATTTAGAAATCTATATGCTGACTCAACAATTTAAGAATGGTTGCTTGCTCGCTAAAAGGGAAACGGTAGCTTCTTCCCATTTTTCTCCAGTTTAAAAAAAATTAAGAAAGAAATTTTTGAGTGATCAAAAACCACTATCTAGCATTTATTTAAAAAAGAATATTTCATTCCCGGTATTCAAGTTTGGTAGGGATACATCTTCAGCAAGCAGCCACAGCTTCCATTTTAATAATTAAGTCAGAGTCTTAATCATGCAGAACCACTATGAGCAGAAGCAATTCTGGACCCCAAAAGAAGGAATCAAGGTGATTGGCCGTGGCTGCACCATTACAAGGGACCAAAATAGGTGGACAGGGATGACACTGCCAAGTACATGCCTAGTTGTGCTCTGGGTAATCAAATGCCAGGCTCCAGAAAATAAATGGGTACAACCACTGACAATAGGTATTTATCTGCCATAACTTTTCATCATCACTCCTATTTTTGCCTCTTGATCAAATCTGTATTTTATACTATAATTATATAAATTAACTCTCCTGGAAAGCAATACAGAGTTTGTAAAATAAACTATAGTCCCTGGTAGAATTGAGTTTCAGAGAAGCATGTAAAGCACTAATTTGAAAAGAAAAAAAAAATCAATGGAGATAAGAAATCTCACTCTGGCCCATGCAGGAAAAACAAGTGAAGAAAAGAGAAAAACAGACTAAAGGTCTCAAGACACCAATTAAATCCACTTCCCATTGAATGGGCAGGGGTGAAAAACAACAACAACAAAAAGCAGAAAAAGTTACGAGAAGCACAATGACAGACTATAAGTAGGTGACACTGTAGTAACAGGGCACATCTGGAGAACAGGTGACGTCCACAGAGGCCCCCAAAGGCTTGTGGGGAGAAATTGACACAGACAATTCAGAGGTGTGTGCAATTGAACAGAAATGAAGAGCCTGAGTGATTATACTTTGTCTGATCTGGTTGAACATTTAATGGTGGTGTATACAGGGTGGTCACAAAGTTTGTATGCAAATTAGAATAGTGTGCAATTTAAAATTTAAAATTGCGCACCAACTTTATGGCCACCCTGTATATTATTTTATAATTCTTTTATACTTAATATTATCAATTTTTTATAAGAGTATTTGGCCCAAATTTTTGGAGTAGCAAGTGTTAGGACAAAGGAACCATGCTATGCAGCAGTGTTCCCCAAAATCAGCCACAAGAACCTCACGAAATTTGCACTGATGATGGTATATGGAGAATGAGCATCAAAATTAAAGTTTTTAATTAAAGAATTAAAAACTCCTTTGGAATCTTTTTTCTCATGCCTTTGGATTTCATTTGTTTTCTCCCTCCTATGTTCTGACAATCAGAAATGTTAAAATTTGTTTTGGTATCTTTAGAGATAGGAGAAGGAATTTAGGAATTTAGAGAAGGAAAATTTCATTGTTAGTAAGGCCAGGATGAGGTGAGACTGAGGGTAGGTGTGTCTATTTTACATGTAACATTATAATTTTTTAAAGCTGTAAGTTTTTTTTCCATTATATTCATTTTTTAAAATTTGTATAAATTTATAAGGTACTAGTACGATTTTGCTACATACACAGTGGTGAAATCAGGGCTTTCAGGGTTTCCATCATTCAAGTTTTAGATAAGGTGACTGGGAAATTTTCATTGAGAATGACACATGAGAATAATGACCCAAAGAGAGTAAAGGAGTGAGTCATATTGAGATAAAATACAAAAATCTTCCAAGCAGAGGGACTAGCTTGGTCAGAGGCCCCGAGAAGAGAATGTGTCTAGAAGAGTAACCCAACCAGTGTCCCCGGCCAAGACACACAAGGGGGACAGTGGTTGAAGGTGAGGTCAGAAAAGGTCATGGAGGATCTGGGATTTATTCCAACTGAGATGGGAAAGCCACAGGATGGTTTGTGCAAAGGAATGACATGATCTGACAGGATCACAGTGGCTGCTGTGTTGTGAATAGACTGAGAGATCAGAATTAGAATTAGCTGGACGGGCAGAATAACTCATAGGCCCTGAGGGAAGACCACGTGAGTTTCTCACTGCACTGTCCATGGTGTGTATGTGGCTAAATTCTGTTGAACCATGAGTCTTGCTCTTGTGGGCACTGGCGTGGACTTGGACGTTTTTCTTGATGCCACTTTGGCTTTGGTCTTTTGGTCCAGTCATCTCAGGCCCCTTGAACTTTGTCTTTGTACACAGCTTCACAATGGCTTTCTCACCACTCCAACTGGGATTCCTTTTTGGTATTGGCTAGGCAGAAGGAAAGCACTTGTCGCAGGGAATCGCTCCTGAAGTGGCTGCCTGCTTATCCAGTGCGCCCAAACTGGGCTGACTCTATGCCCCTGAGGGCCTAGACTGCAAGGCAGCCCTACTACTGCCAAACCCTAAAATCTCTGCTCTTCCCCAGCGTCTCAGCCCCAGGCTTTGGCACTGCTCAGTCACTAGATCACTCACCCAAGGTCTCCCAGCCTGAAGGCAGAGCCTGCAGGGGCAGTTGTCCCACAGTGGCTGGGCGCCTGGCCTACAGCTGAACGATATTACCTTCGTTCACCCACAGTGGCTCAGTCCCAGACCATGTACTACGCTCAAAGTCACCCACATCTCGCCCAAGTTCTTCCAAGGTAGTTCAATCAAGTGCCTAAGTCCAAAAAAAAAAAAAAAAAAAAAACAGCCGACAGAGAAGGCCTTCCGTGTTTGCAGTGTCACTGCAGTTGTAGTTACTGCTGCCTGCCGCGGCAGCCTCAGCCCCAGACGGAATTAACGCAACCACTCGCCAGTTCTCCACTGCTTTTTTCCTCCTCCTGGGGTCCAGAAGTCTCTTGCTATCTCCCTGTGTCCCCAAAGGGATGTTTCTGGGCAGAGCCTACAAGCCAGAGATGCCTGAAGTCTCCTCTCCCCAGTCTCACTGCATGGGTTGCAAAGAAGCTATTACTTGGCTGCCATCTTGCTCCCTCTCTGCCTCTTTTTTTTTTTGTTTTTGTTTTTGTTTTTGTTTTTTAAGTGTGGCCAAAATGTCTTCACAATAAACAAGCTGCATGGTCAATTGAAATCTTAAATACCTAAATAAATACCCCCTAAGTCAGATAGTGTTTGATCTACAAAAGCAAAACAAAATGGTCTGTTAAGATAACTGTTACATAATTTAAGCAAACACACACATGTAATTGCTCATTCTTCTGCTTAATTTGACTAGTATAGACTCAAAAGTAAGCTAATCATTTCTAACTGATATTAAAGGGTTAAGACTAGGCAATTTGGGAATTCCTTGTTATTGTTGTTTAAAGAAAGAAATGTTTGTTTTATTCCATGTTATATGTATAGAGAGAGTAGCTTTGTAATTCTGAAGGGCTGATTTGCTCTTTAGAAAACTAGATTAGTGTATAACCTGAATGTCGTGGAGTCTCACCAAACTGGGAGTTCCAGTGGACTAAATGAGCACCCGTGTCTGAATTTCCCTAGTTCATTCACCCTGCTCCACATAAATGCAAGACTCCAGGTCCCTGAAGAGCATGTATTGTGCTCCACATTCCCCCAGCTCAGTGGGTGCACGTGCACTAGAGAGAGCAGGCACTCAGCCTCTCCTCTTGTTATGGGCTAAACGGTGTGCGCTGGAAACTCACAGGCAAAGCTCTAAGTGCCAGCACCTTAGAATATGACTGTATTTAGAGACAAGATCTTGAGGGAGGTGATTAAGGAGGTGAGTTTAGGGGGTGTGCCCTAATCCAAGCTGACTGACTTTTTTAATTTTTTTTTTTTATCTTTATTAAATCATAACTGTATACATTGTTGCATTTATGGGGTTCAGTGTACTGATTTGATATACAGTGTGAAATGCCTCCATTGAACTGATTAACACATCCATCACAATTATACTCTTTTCTTAATAGTTTTGAAATGTACCATTGCATCATGCACATTAGGTGAGGTCCCCCAAATATCCTCCCTACCCCCACTTCCCTCCTCCCCTCCCCCTCTCTTCTCTTCCCTTCTACATTTTGGACTACAGTTATGTATTACCATTCATATGAATGTGTAGGTGATTATATATTGATTTCTTAGTAGTAGTGAGTACATTGGGTACCTTCTTTCCATTCTTGAGATACTTCACTAAGAAGAATCTGTTCCAGCTCCATCCAGGTAAACATAAAAGATGTGAAGTCTCTATCTTTTTATGACTGCATAGTATTCCATGGTGTAAAAATACCACAATTTATTAATCCATTCATGGGTTGATGGGCACTTGGGCTGTTTTCCATGTCTTGGCAATTATGAGTTGGGCTGCAATAAACATTCTGCCTAATAAACAAATAATTTTTGATCATCTGAGTATATACCTAGTAGAGGAATTGCAGGATCAAACAAAATTAAAACTAGGTCTACTTTTAGTTCCTTAAGTATTCTCCAAACTTCTTTCCAAAAAAGGTCATATTAGGTTGCATTCCCACCAGCAGTGTAGAAGTGTTCCCTTCTCTCTGCATCCACGCCAACGTCTGTAGTTTTGGGATTTTGTTATGTGGGCTAGTCTTACCGGAGTTATATGACACCTCAAAGTGGTTTTGATTTGCATTTCTCTGATGAGTAAAGATGAGATTTGGATGCACAAGGCCGTACAAGGGATGCACATACACAAGGAAAAGCCCTGTGTGGACACAGTGAGATGGCAGGAGAGAGGCCTCACCAGAGCCCAGCTCTGTTGACACGCTCACCTTAGACGTTAGCCTGGAGAGCTGTGAGGAAATAAACAGCTGTCATTTAACTGCCCCACTGTGGTATTTGGGTACAGCAGCCTCAAAGACTAATACACTTTCCACAGTCATCCCAGTGATTTCCCAGAGTCTCCGCCTAGATCAGGACAGATCTGATTCTGTTTCACCTTCTGGGTCTTTGTTGGCTTTGAGTATTGGTTTCTCCTAGAAATAACAGCACCTGGGTGTTAAATGGGCGATGTACTAGTAAAAGCAGAATCAGGTCTCTCCCTTCACCTATAGGAGAGAAGACTAGAAACTATAAAGAAGAATTAGCGTCACTCAGATGCAGGGCTGTCAGCCAGATTGAGAGGGACCTGGGACACTCCCCACTCAAGGGAGAGGGCTTCCTGAGAACCGGAGAGCAGGCAGAGCTTGCGAAAAGGATAAACAGTGTCTTTATCTTCTGCTATATGGTTATTTACATGAAGGACCTAGAACCTGGTACCCCCATGAGGCCACAATGGGACACCATGAGAGAGACCTTGGGAGACCCTGATCTAAGTCCCCTAGAGTTTGGGCAGGGGCATATGAGAAGTGGAGAGATTGGGCTAACTTTTCCCCAGAGAATTCTGAAGGCAGGGGGATGGGCCCATAATGACAGCACCCAGAGAGAGGTCAACAGAGTGAGAAGCCCATACCTACACCCTTTGTTGGGCAAGGATGAATGATCTTCCCCAGGGGCCAAGTGGCAGCCCAGAAGGTAACTAGACTTGACTCTTCTTGCAGGAGTCCCACCAGAAAAGTTAGCAGGATTGAGGATACTGCAGAGGAGACCACCCCAAGCTAGGAGGAAGGGAAGATGCAGACTGGAAGAGGATGTGAAGGAGAAAAATGAAAGCAAACCAAAGCCCGACCCCATCACCTCATTGCTGGTTCCCAGGTCATGCCCGAGCAGGTGGGGAGACTGAAGTGAGTACAAGACAAAAATTGTAATTTACATCCTATCAGATTTCTTAATGCTTAAGAATAAGATTGTTTTTATATATGAAAGTGACTAAAAAGCCATGGGGTCTAGCCAAGATGCCAACCAGGAGTGTGGAAGGGAAACTGGACAGAGAATGTTTGAAGGCCAGCGTGGGAGGGGAACGGGAGCTTGCTCCTTCGTGCACTCCAGAAAACTGAATTTATTCAACACACCAGTTGCATGACACTCGACCAACATGTTGCACTCACCACCTTGGACAGACACCTCTATTCTCGTCTCTCCTACACGGTTCCCATCCCTACCCCTACCCCCAAAAAAGTCCTTTTATTTTCCTTCAAAAACAGTAACAGTGTCCCCAAAACTACCAATTCGTGCCAATAAAATTGCTTACAGAATTTGCTATTCCAACACAATCAGTGTCAACCTGAACTGAGATGACCTGGCACAGGTGCAGCAGGGATTAATCTACATTTAAACCACCAATAAAGATAAATACCAAGCCAAAACAGGTATTAGAAGGTGAAGTGTAGATGAGGATCATCTCAACAAAAAGGCCTCCAAAATCCCAGGCTGCAATCTGGATGTGATGCAATTGCTTAACTAGGTCAGAGCTCTCTGCTCTTACTATTAAAAAGTGATGGATGAGGGCATTACCTACTGGAAATCACCGAACCAGTTCTGAGAAATAAAGAAAGTTCGAGAGAAGGCAAAATTGAGAAGGTGAAGGTGACAAGGTTACTTTTTGCTTTGAGATGATTTGATTTGGGTCAGCCAGGTTTAGAGCTTTGGTCTTTGATAAAAGAAGACTTCCTTTGTCAAACCTCTGGATTAATGCTAACGTGATATATTGTCATTCTTATTTGTCAAAAACATTTTTTAAATTTTTCATTTCCTCTCCTTTATTATCAAGCTCACTTTGTCACAACCTTAACTTCCCACCCATCTAAATAGGAAGGCCCATGTTACACATTCATAGAAATTGTGGATAGGAAGGAAAAAGTAGGTCAGAAGATTCTAAGCATCCCACTCCTGAGAGGATTTCACTCCTTCATTCAATCATCTTCCACAAATTGGATTAAAAACAGCCAAAAGTTAAACAGCAGCAGAGACCATGTCCTCTGTCACTAGCATCCAAGAAATGGTGCAGAGAACTGAAAATACCTCTCCAGTTCACCCAGTAGGATGTATAGAGCAATGGTAGCATATGGACAGACTCCTGTATCCAAAGAAAAGAGAGCCCACGATAAGCCTGTGCTATTATGGGTGGTGTCTCACCTATGAATGATTTATAAAGTGGAATTTGTTAGCTTGTTTTAAAGATCGATGTATTACTAAGTTTGTTCTATATCTAAAAGCGACCTATATCTAAAAGTGGTCTCCCATAGGCAAAAGGTGACATTAGCTAACGACTGTGCTTTTAATACTCCATGAAGCCAGCATTGATTTTTATATGTGTTTAATAATCAATGTCAAATGACTCTGGAAGTAGAGACTCATCTCCAGCGCCTAATAAAATGAACAATATTTACTTCTTTGAAATTAAATTCTTTAATTGAAGATCTGCTATAAGAAAATATGGCATTTACAACTTCCAAAAATGTCAAAAGAGTACAGAAAGATTGCCAAATTAATACCTTCAACATATTTTTATTTGCAAATGCTTCGATTATTTTTGAAAAATCATATTGATGTGTGATTGGTTTCATAGTATTTTCTCTTGAATGCTTGGTTTTTCTAATTAGGCTCTGTAGTTCTTTGAATCACCAAAATTCCTTTTGTACATTTGGTAATTGCTTTATCATATTGCTGTTTTGACAATTCAAAAATACCTGTCTTAAAATAAATAATGGGTAAGGCAGATACTGTTGTATGATTTTAAATCCATGTATTCTTTCATTTGGCCCTGGAATAGTTTTCAAATATTATTCCTTACCCAAACCCCCTACATACATACCTTTTTCTATGCACTTCCCTGTACATTTTTCTGTTCAATTTGTCTCTTTTCTCATCTATAATCATTTTAATTGTTTTCTGCTTTCCTATCTATTTCTCTATTCTTTATTATCTTCATTTGCTTTTAAATGATTTTCTTCACATTGTAAGTATTTCTCATGAGACTTGGACTCAAGCCATTCATGTACTTAGTACATCTTTTCCCCAATTACTCTAATATTTTCACTGCCACTGAGAAAGACATTTGAAACCTTCCCATCCAAATAGTTTTTTCTGACTAAGCCAAGCTAGATCCTAAAAACTGAATAAGGCACCTGTTATTCACCTAAGGCACCTCCTCTTACAGCCATATCTGGTAAGGCGAGACAAGGCCTCATTAACCATCTCTAACAGAGCGGGCACATGGGGAGAATGGAGGACCTGCAACAGGACCTGCATGGAATTGGATCAGCCTGCGGGTGCAGGACATGCCCTGCTACAGATATCAAGGCTATTTCCAAGCCAATAGCAGAACAAAATGCAGTTGGGCCTCTGTAAGTTGACCACTTAAGGGACTATAACAAACTGGTCAACATACAGAGATGGCCAACATAGGGAACTTTCATTGAATACATGTGGTGCATGTCCAGTCCATGAAAATTAGGGCAACGTAAAGAGGTGGTCAACTCTAGAGGCTGTACTATATTCAGGAAACAGTGGTGGACTCTACAGCACACTGGATCAGCTTTCCTGGGCTCTCTGTTCTCACAGGTGAAGAGGGTCCCAGAAGCAGGCAATACCAGAGACTCAGCCAGGGAGGAAGACAAGTTACACGTAGGGTGATCTTCTGGCAGATAGTAGGGGCCCTCTGCAAGTCATGACTGGTCTTAGAAAATGGGGAAATGTTGAGACTGCATGTAGAATTCGGTGAAGTAGATTTGCCATAAAATTAAGGAAACTTCAGCGATTCTCACTTGTACCCTTACAAGACCCCAGATGAGGCAGGGCTATGCATATTAAAGAGTGTTATTGGTTCAGAGATCGTGAAAGGTTACTCACTGAACAAAACTTTTGCATTGCTCTGAATCTGAGTGCTCACATAAGAAACTGTAATGGAAAAGTATTGTAGAGCTATGTTAGAAAATTAATTATTTAAAAACATTAAAGTTTTTTCTGAATTTTGTATTGTTCATGGTATTTATATGTGTGTGTGTGTATTTTTTTTTTTTTTTTTTTTTTGAGGCAGAGTCTCATTCTACTGCCTGGGTAACAGTGTCATAGCCTCAGCCTATCTCACAGCAACCTCAAATTCCTGGGTTCAATTCATCCTCCTGCCTCAGCTTCCCAAGTAGCTGGGACTACTAGTTGTGCGCACCACAATGCATGACTGATTTTTCTATTTTTAGTAGAGATGGGGTCTAACTCTTGCTCAGCCTGGTCAAAGTCCTGACTTCAACAGAGCCTCCTGCCTTGGCCTCCCAGAGTGCGAGGACTGTAGGCATGAGCCACCAAGCCCAGCCAGTATTTACCTGTTTTTAAAAAATATTGTTTATTACATATTTTTGGTTTGTTTCACACTGGTCACATTTATTTTATTATTTTTTTTTTATTAAATCATACCTGTATACATTAATGCAATCATGGGGTACAATGTGCTGGTTTTATATACAATTTGAAATGTTTTCATCAAACTGGTTAACATAGCCTTCACGGCATTTTCTTAGTTATTGTGTTAAGACATTTGTATTCCACACCTAGTAAATTTCACATGTACCCTTGTAAGATGCACTGTAAGTGTGGTCCCACCAATTACTCTCCCTCCACCCATCCATCCCCCTCCCTTCCCTCTCCCCTTTTCCCTTCTTCTTAGGATATAATGGGGTTATAGCTTTCATAAGAAAGCTATAAATTGGTTTCATAGTAAGACTGAGTACATTGGATACTTTTTCTTTACTTTGATAGGTAATTTTGTATTCTTTTTCTTAAACAATTCTCACCAAATTATATAAGCTTCAGCTTCACAAAGTCTGAATCTGCTGGTCCTCAAGTGGGCTCTGCTAAGGAGCTGAGAAGAATGAGCCAAGCATCCACCTACATTTATATGCAAATAAAGTGGAATCTCCATAGTTGACTACCTCCCTATGTAATCCCGTCCTCAATTTGACCAAATTTTGGTAGATTGGACATGCACTACATATACTCAATATACAGGAGGCCTAATTCCTTATGTTGACCACCATATGCTGACCAGTTTGTTATAGTTCCTTGGGTGGTCAACATACCGAGTGTTTCTACTATACATACTTAATGCATGAACATACAATATTTAAGCTTTAATTAAAATTAAGGAAGATGTACTTTATATATGCAATATGCATTTTGGAGGGGATTTTATTAAAGCTAAACAGAGTGGATACCTGTGGCTGAAACTGCTAGCTCCTTTCCCATTTGGAGAGTCCTCTTCTTCCTGCCCACACAGCTAGACTACATTTCCCAGGTTCACTTGCAGCTCACTGCGGTCATGTGAATAGATTCTAGCCAATACAATGTAGGCAGAAGCAATGTACACCCTTTCAAGACGGAAGGCTTAAAAAACCTTCCTTGCACAGATGGGTCTCCACTTCTTCTCCCTCTGCTGGCTTAATGAGCTTGAATACAGTGAGCTTGCAAACCACTGTTGACCTGCTGATCTTGGTAGAGCCATGAAATAGAAAGAGATGAGGTCCTTGATTCACTGTTATCAGTGAATAAGTTATCAAGAAATAAACTTTTTATTGTTAAACCACTGAGATTCAGAAGTTTATGTGTTACAACGGCTAACAATATCTTAGTGAAGATGTTTCTATTAGTGGAAGAATAACACTTACAGTATATACTCGAGTATAAGCCGAGTTTTTTCAGCACAAAATTTGTGCCGAGTTCGGGTTTTTCGACACAAATTTTGTGCCGAAAAAACTCGGCTTATACTCGAGTATATACGGTATTTTAAACTACACATAAGTTTAATGAGATCCTACTTGCTTGTGAATATACATATGTATAATACCATATATAAAGGTGTAAATAAATAAAAATAGGTCCAAAGTCACATTTTCTCTCATGGTTCCCGTTTTACTTTAGTAGTTAATAATTGTATATATATACTTATACTATATCACATATTCTTAGCATTTCTGAGATTTGGGTGTTTTCTAGCAGACATCAAAATTTTAAAGAAATAGATCTAGCCAGCAGTGATTTAAATGTTTCCTCCAAAATTCATGTTGAAATTAAGCTCCAATGTGGCAGTATGAGGTGAGGTGAGGACTTTAAGGAGTGATTGGTTCATAAGGGCTCTACCTTCCATTCATGGATTAATGGATTTACATATTAATGCATTAGTAAATTGACAGGTTGTCATAGGAGTGGGATTGGGGCTTTATTAGAAGAGGAAGAGAGACCTGAGCTAGCACATAGGCAGACTCAGCCCCCTTACCCTGTGATACATGTGCTGCCTCTGGACTCTGCAGAGAGTTCTACCAGCAAGAAGTCCCTTGCCAGATGTGCCCCCTTGACCTTAAACTTTCCAGCTTCCATAACTATAAGAAGCTATTTTTTTCTTCATAAATTACCCAATTTCAGGTATTCTATGATAAGCAACGGAACACAGGCTAACACACTGGCTCATGTAGGCCTTGCACTCATGCCATATCTGTCCTCACCTTCAGCCAGAGGGATGCCTCATGTCTGCTTAGAACTAAGTCCTTTCAGCTCCTTCTTCTGGCTACAGGTTTCCTCCCAGGGACTTCAGCCTCTGCTGGACACATGTAGCACATGTGCAGGACACAGCACCATGGCTAAGGACAGAGGATGAACAGTGCACATGCTTCTGGGCTCCACAGGTGCATCCATCCCCGGTGGCCCCTCCATGCCTGGTGTGTGCCACTTTAGCAGTCTTGAGCTGTTGTTCATCCTGACAGGCAGCCCCCCATCTGCCAAGTCCCTGCCACTTCCATCGACAACCATGACTTCTCGCTCAGCACAGCCACTGACACATGGCAGCCCAGAAGCTTCTAAAGGGCAAAGTGATCTGTGGAGAAGTGACAGGAAATGCATCTTTGTGCTTTGTTCTGTAATCTGTTGTACACCTTTGTCTTATAAAGATTACTAATAAGCAATTCTTTGAATTTTTTGTACTTTTATACCTTTATACCTTTCCAATCCTAAGGGGCCAGGCATGAATCTGTGGGGTTGGGTCAGGAATGTTTTAAGTTGCAGATGTTTCCTGGTACTCAGAAACTACCTTCCCTATCATTCTGAGATTTACTTAAGCATATTTTTCCTGGCTCTGTCTACTGTCAGGATGAGTTTGCTTTAAGAAGACACCTGAGAACATTATATACGTAGCCTCTAGGTGGGCTGAGTTGGCCAGACCTGCTGGAATTCCAGCCTAGGCTTGGGTGTGGTGAGCTTGAACCAAGTGTCCAGCTGACAAAAATGCTGGTAACATCCCTAACACTCTGAGAGAGTAGATCCTTTAATACTCCTTATGTTTCTCCAAACTCCCCTAATGACAAATCAAGGCAAATAAAAGACCCTAACGTGGAACATGGTGGATACAGGCAAGATTTCAAAGCATGAAGATAACATGAGATTCCACATCTCAGTCTAATATCCTTTAATAACAACTCTCTGAAATGAGAATAAAGGTTAGGGCAGCACCTGTAGCTCAAGGAATAGAGCGCCAGCCCCATACACCAGGGGTGGTGGGTTCAAGGCTGGCCCCAGCCAAAAACTGAAAAAAAAAAAAAAAAAAAAAAAAAAAAAAGAGAGAGAGAGAATAAAGGTTATATTTATTTTACTCTATTACTACTGTAAGCCATTTCTTCAGATTGGGTTTTTAGAAAGACAAAAGGGAGGAAGAAAGAATTAGGAGGTGTGTAGAGTATTCACTAATAAAGAACAAACTTTAAAAGGATTGCAGAGGTCACATTTTTTTAAAAATTTATCTTATTGGTATTTTATTTTTCTAACATTTTTCACATCTATAGAGGGTGCCAAAAATGTATACAAAATGTATACACTTTTTTTTTTTTTTTTTAAGAGACAGAGTCTCACTTTGTCGCCCTTGGTAGAGTGCCACGGCGTCACAGCTCATAGGAACCTCCAGTTCTTAGGCTTAAGCAATTCTCTTGCCTCAGCCTCCCGAGTAGCTGGCACTACAGGTGCCTGCCACAACACCCAGCTATTTTTTTTTGCAGGGCTGGGTTTGAACCCACCACGCTCGGTATATGGGGCCAGCGCCCTACTCACTGAGTCACAGGTGCCACCCAATGTATACACATTTTAAGAAAAAAAAAATGCTCTATTAAAATTGAAATACTTTATATATACTGATAACATTTGTTACCTCATATATTAAATCTTGTATCTCTTACAATGGTAATTACAGAAGTCAAACATGACTTGAATATTACTTTTCATATATTTTTTCCTTCCTTAAAATGGCACCCTCTGAATTTGATCTACTCCCCATCCCCAAACCCTATTGAGCAACTATTGTTACCCCTTAAAAAGAGATAAGATGGAAGCTTTATTCATTTGGCACTGATTCTGAATCCAATTCTTATACTTTTAAATGAATTTTTAAAAGAAAACTTGGCATTGTTAGGTCACCTCTATGGCTCTTCCGAAGTAGGTGTGTATTAAAAAGGTTAGGGGTGAAGATAATCTAAAGTATAAAAGAATCCAGATACTCTTCTAATATGCTTTGAACTATGGATAAAAAAGGTCAAACGAAGCAGTATACCATATTTCGTGTATAAAAAATGAAATGTATTTGTACCGTACTAATGTATAGGACTTAAAAGAGGAGAGGGTTACTATAACATGTCTGGAAATAGCCAGTGCTTTGCCAAAGAAGATCAAGGGAAGAGACACATTTCCGAGGCAGTAGAAATCCGACAGCCTCAGCCTGTGATAATGAACACTCTGTCTGTGAGCAAAGCAATCAGTGACTTCTCAGGGGAAGCCTTTGACCTGCTTCATGACTGCTCTCACTTCACCTCCCAGACAAAATGGTACTGCAGTTACCCCCAGCCATGGAAACTCCTGACAGACCCGATGGTGGTGACCTGACTGTGCAAGAAAGAAGAGGAACAAAGTGTACCAACACCGTGTAGTCACAGCTACCTCACCAAACTAAACGAACAGGTAGGATTCAAATTCAAAAGTGAAGTCACAAAAATGGAAGGGTTCACAAATCTCACTTCTCACCTGCTGCACTGACGCCAGAGCAAGAGTCTACAGTTTTTATGGGTTTTGTAAATAAAGTTTTATTGAAACATGCTCATTAGTTTACACTAATGACCACTGCCCTCTCCAACAGCAGAATTGAGTAGCTGTGACAAGATAGGACTTGTAAGGCCTAAAAGATTTACTGTCTGGCCTTTTTCAGAAAAAAAAAAAAAAAAAAAAAAAAAAATTGCCAGTCCTGGGACTCGAGGGATAGAGCAAGAAAGTGGAGTATTTGGTATTGGGAAGTGTAAACTATGGATATCTTGCTCAGAATCCTATTTTCATCCTGAGTGCATAGAATAGTCTCCAGGAGGGAAACAAAGTGGAACAGACTATTGGGAAATTATGTCTTTCATAATGAAAAAGGAAAAACCTTCAGAAAGGGAATAGGGGGGGAATGTGTTGGTTATGGTACCCCATTCTGTGTGTTTGCTACAAATTTTTCTTTATCTCCAAACAGTACACTGCTCAGAGTGAAAGCTACAATCTCTAAACTAACAGAAAAAATAGATCAATGGTTTTTCTGATCTTGGGATGGAAAAGTAATCCCATAAAATAATAAGTAACCAAAAATAAATTCAAATAATAAAATAATAAAAGCTAAGAAAATACAAAAGAGAAAATGACTCAGCCTTCAGTGGAATATCATTGATTTGAATTTATTTAGGAATAAAATGCTATAAATTGCATACATTTGGAATGTGTTATTTCTAGAAAATAAAATAAAATAATATGCAAAGTAATACCTATCTATCCAGCCATAATTTAATCATAATTTAATCTCCTTAAGCCATCTAAAAGAAAGGCAGAGAAGAGGGTTTGCTAGAAATGTTGAACCTAATTTGAGAGGTGAGATAGTTTCCAGAGAAGGATCTGTGTGTTGATTAAAAGCCACCTTTCAAGACAAGAGCCCCAGAATATAGAGATGAGGGGGGAGGTTGTACCAACAAAGATGGAAGACCAGACAGGTGGACCGGGAGGGCTGAGGTACTGGCATTACCTCTCATGACACAACTATACCCACAGGAGAGCAGCTCTGGGGATCACTTTTCACTGGAATTATGAGCAGGGCTTATTGGCCGGTGGAACCATCTTCACTCTGTAGGGAGCTTCTCACTTTATTAATGTGAAGTGACCCCGAACCATCCCTTTCGCACTTTGTACAGTCCTCGTCACCAGGTAAGAAGAGATCTGAAAAGAATAAATAATGAAATCATCTTTTAAAGTCATGAATCTCTAATTTTATTGTCTGTTAGGCCCTACATTGCTCTAGGTTAAAATTGTATTTTATGGAGGACATTTTTAAGCCTTAATTAGGTCTTAAAATTTCATTCCCAAAGCATAAATTATATACTAATAAATAATTAATGGAACTGATTTAAGGTTTAAAAAAAATTGATGTTATAAAACATTATAAATAGTATTATAAAGCAAATGATTACATTTGAGATTGTATTTGAAACACAAATAAGAGATAAAAATGAAAGTCCTTAACATAGAAAATTCTTTTACAAACCAGTGGAAAACAGAGATGGCCCCAAAGTCTGTGAAGAGTGTCAACAATTCATGAAAGAACAAATAGCTAATAATGCAGTTTCAGCTGGGCACGGTGGCTCACACCTGTAATCTCAGCACTTTGGGAGGCCAACGGGGGAGGATTGCCTGAGGCCAGGGGTTCCAGACCAGCCCGGGCAACATAGCAAGTTGGCAGTGAGCTATGATCATACCACTGCACTCCAACCTGGGTGATAGAGCGAGACCCTGTTTCAAAATGTTTTTTGAAAGTACAATCTTAAAACCGAACAAGGCAATAGTCAGTAAAGAGATCATGACAGTATTAACTACTAAAAGCTTTATAGTTTTGCCTTTCTTATTTTCTTATTAATGGTCTGCTCTCTATCTGAAGTGGATTTCTGTGTCTTGATATGAGATGGGGTCAAATTTATTTCCCTTCCCCCCCAACCACATGCAGTCAGTCATCTCAGCACAGTTTGTGACTATTCATTCCCTACCTCTTTGTACTATCACCTCTGTCATAAATGGCCTCACCTGTGTGGGTCTGTTTCTGGACTCCATAAGTACTTACTATTACATGTGTCTGTTTATCCACTCTTGCATAAACACCACGTTGTATTCAATTACTATAATTTTGTAATACATCTTGATATATGCTAAAGTAAAAAAGAAATGTAAAACACTGAGATGCACAGTGCCTATCAAAATGGAAGGTAATTTTTATGCAGTAATATCAAATGTCTTCTTTATGGAGAAAATTAAAGGGAAGAGGTACTTTCAAGTACTTTGGGATTAAGTATGAATTGGTACAAACTTTTTAGAGGATAATTTTACAATATCTATTATATCAGTTGATGTCCAGTCGGTCATTATAAACAGAAGAAAGTTAATGCAGCAATCAGTTAGATGCTCCCTAGAGGTCGTTAATTGCAAAAACTAACTCCACCCCTTGGGCCAAAGAAGCAAAAGGAAGAAGGTAGTGCCCGTATTACTCAGAGCCCACGTGCACCACCACTGGCCCAGAGCAGAAAGCCAGGAGACATTAATCCTGTTGACATTTCTGACCTTGTTGTTGCTGGAGTCTGCAATCACCTGCCATTGTCCTGATGGCTGCCGGTGATGCCAGCAGCAGGAAAAAATAGTTTCTGGCTCCCTTCTCCCTTCTAATTACTTTCCCACTAGCACTGTCTAGCTGGAACTCAGCAAAGTGGTCTGAAAAATATAGTTTGCAGGCCCCTAACCCCTGGATACAAAGGAGAGTATAAAAGGGTAAGTAAGAATCTGAGAGCCAAAATACAAATCTCCAGGGCATGAATCAATAACACAAAAATGTTTATACTACAGTATAACCTCCATAGTCAACCACCTCCTACTTTGACCACCTCCTTAAATTGACGTAATTTTCATACACTTGACATGCACCACATGTACATATCAGTACACTAGGCCTAGTTCCTTATGTTGACCAGTTTGTTAGAGTCTCTTAGGTGGTTAACTTCCACAGGTTCTACTGTTTCATAACAATTTTTCTATAAAAATGTTTAAGGAAGTAAGTAGCAAGACAAGAAGATTTGTGTACAGAGTGTTTGTAATGTTGCACGCCTTAGTAAGGTTTGCTATATCTGGCTGTCTTTCCCTCCTGGCCCTCTTCTGATTGGGTGAGACCGACCTTGCAACTAGATCTGGCCAATGAGTTCAGAAGTGGCAGGTGTCACTTCTAGGATGCATTTAATTGCCGTCGTGAATCTGTCCAGAGCTATCTTTTCCCCCTGGCATGGTGACCAATGACATTTGAGATAGCAGCTGTTCTGACTTGCTCCCAGTATGAATATGAGGTCCTTTGCTAAGCTCATGCATGAGTGAATAATAAATCTCCCTGTTATTTTAAATCAATGAGATTTGAGAGTTTGTTTTAATAACACAGATTAGCCAATCTGACTTGTACATATTGAATGAATTATAAGAGAAAACAATTATAAGCAACCAACATGTTTGATAATAAAGGAAAGTGAAATAAATTGCTATGCATCCATGTTACAAAATATGTTGTTGACAGTGAAAAATACTTTTGAAGATTATGAAAAGAGATAAGGAAACACCCATCATAAAAAATTAAATGGAAAATGTAGACTATAACACAATATACACTCATGCATCACATGACATTTTGGTCAACAAGGGACTGCATATACAATGGTAGTCCCATGAGATTATAATGGAGTTGAAAGATTCCTTTTGCCAAATGATGTCAAAACCAATGTAAAGTCATAAAGTATTGCATTTCTTATGCATGTGTGTTTGGTGGTCCTTTAGGAGGTATTCCAGAAGGCATTGTTAGCACAGGACACAACAGCTCTGTGCATGCCATTGCCCCTGAAGACCTTCCAGTGGGACCAGGGGTGGAGGTGGAAGACAGTGATACTGATGAGCCTGACCTGACCCTGTGTAGCCTAGGCTAACGTACATCTTCGTGTCTTAGTGTTTAGCAAAAAATTTTTAAAGTAAAAAATTAAATAAAATAAATTTTAAACAGAAGAAAGCTTATAAACTAAGGAGGTAAAGAATACCTGCCTTACACAGCTGTACAACGTGTTTGTGTTGTAACCTAAGTGTTGATACAACAGACGCCAAAAGTTAAAGAAATGAAAAAGTTTACAAAGTAAAAAAGTTAATTTATTATTGAAGAAAGAAAATGTATTTTATAAATGTAGTGTACCCTAAGTGGACCATGTTTATGATGTCTCCAGTAGTGGGCAGTAATGTTCTCACCACACACACACTGATTTATCCAACTTTCAGTCTTGCCCCTGCATTCATGGTAAGTGTGCTGTACAGGTGGGGCATTTTTTATCTTTAATACCATATCTTTTTACTGTATCTTTTCTGTTTAGATATGTTTAGATAGACAAGCACTTCCCACTGTGTTACAGTGGGCCTATAGCATTCAATATATGTAGTGCAGTTGGGAACGATGGCCTCTACCATGTAGCCTGGGTGTGCAGTAGCCTAGACCACATAGGGCTGCAGACATACACCCTGCAATGTTCTCACAAGGATAAAATCACCTTTCAAGGCATTTTTCAGAACATATCCCCATTATTAAGTAATACATGACTGTATATTAAATGAGATTATACATAAAGAGCTTTGAGCACAAATGCTCACTGCCAGGAGTTATTATTATATAATCAGAAACATGTTAAGTTCATAGAACTGGGCTCCCTTGATGAGTACGCAGTCCAGACACATGCTTTGCATTCTGGCTGATGTGGCCCCAGCTCGTGCTGTTCCTGTGACTGTGGCATGAGGCAAAGCCATGGTCCCTTATGACAACTGTGGGTGTGACCAGCCAGCACTTGGCCTAGACTTCCCTGATGCTGCCAGAACAAGAGATGCTGGAGTTTTCAGCTAAATGATGCTGTGGAGCCACAGGCATCCAGCTAGTAGGGCCTTCAAGGCTGCAAGCTGCGTGTGGGGATGTGGGAAGTACCACCAGCTCCGCCCTGCTCACGGGCTCACCCTGAGGATTGCGGTTTATGCTGCAGATGCCACAGTTTCTGTCTTGGATGTAGCCTCCCCAATAGCTGATGGAGGGACCAGGAAATGAGGGGGCGTAATGCCCTGCAAAGCAATTTACACCAACTGGAACTGGAAGCCAGAGGATAATTCTTCTTTATACCTTAGAAGGGAGATGTAACAGCTTCAGACCATCTCTCTGAAAGATATCCTGCAAGGCCAAGCAATCAACTGGACTCGTTGTCCAGCTGTGGTCAGTTTCATACTCCATTTTTTAAATATATGCTCTTCTTTCTCCCTGGCCTCCCTCCTGCTTCCTGGAATTATATTTCCAATAAAATGTTTTGAGGGTAGCCCCAGGCACTGCTTTCTATGGAGAGGGCTAAGATAGTTATTTGCACTGCCACAGATATCTCCTGGTTCCAGAGCAATGCTTCTAAAGTGGGCCCCATATTCCTGTCCCCATCTTCCTCGTAGCAGCAGACAGCAACGTCTTCCTCCAACATCACACCCAAACTCTTCTAAGAAGAGCCAGAGGTGAAGATGAGACACAGACCGAGCATACAGTGGACATTCTAGTGCCATAATTACTTCAGTCTTACCAAAGCTGTCAGAATTTTTGTGTGTGTTCTCAGAGTAAGAACTTGTCTTATGCCCAGAGTACAGTAGCATGATCATAGTTCACTGCAGCCTTAAACTCCTAGGCTCAAGTAATCCACCTACCTCAGCCTCCTGCATTAGCTGGGACTACAGGTGTGTGTGACCACACCCAGCTAATTTTTAAAATTTTTTGTGGAGATGGGATCTTGCCGTGTTACCCAGGCTGGTCTCAAACTACCTGACCTCAAGTTTTCCTCCCACCTCAGTCTCCCAAAGTGCTTGGAGTATAGGCATGAGCCACTGTGCCCAGACAGAATCTTAGATAACTTTGTTTTAGAAACCCAAGGGAAAGAATACAGCAACATTCCATTCCCCAAGAGCTGATAGCAGATGGGAGGCTTGATAACACAGCCACGTACAGCTTTTCTAATGCTTTGCTGTAGAAGGGTTCCACGACCATGTACTGTAACTCACACAGTTGCGTACAATGCTCATTTAGCCTTTCTTTGGTACTTGACCCAACTTTCTGCTGCCCCATTCCCCTAATTACACCTGCAGGACTCAGACAGCAACTCTGTAGTTGGCTTGACACACTCAAGCCTGTAAAGCCCAGAAGCAGAGGATCAGCCAAGTCTCTTTGACATGGACGTGAGCTTTGTTCTCACTGGGTCTTTGGCTAGCTACCTTGAGTTTCAGAACTTCAGATCATGCCTTGGCCAGAGCTTGCTCTGGAGTGGAGCCTTCCTGAGGTGGTGGCGTCAGGGGTCTGGCTTCTTATGACTCCTGACATTTGGGTGTCCGGTTACCTGTGAGTCATCTTGCCTGCTTTCACTTGGCCTGTTTTCACTTCCTGACAACTGAGCTTGTGCTGATAACTCTCACCCCCCAGGCACTGGCCCTCGACCTATGGCCGATGCTCCTGGCCCTGACTTCTTGCCTTGACTTACTAACTCTTAGTTGCCTAGACCTTGTAGCATAAAATCTGATCCTCATTTTTAAAGATCCTACAATTTTCTTTTGTTCACACTGAATAACACTAAGTATAGGCAGTTCTCGGATTGCAGAGACACATCCCTGAGGACGTCTTTAGGTCAGATTTCTCTGTAACTTGGATTCCTGATGAACAGCCCTACACAGTAATCATAACAATACTCCAATGGTTCTAAGCAGTAATAATAATAATACAGTGTAATACTGTAGTAATAAGAATACCACCATACTGTAATAATAAGTTACAAAAACTACTGCACCCTTTCTTTTAATTCAAACAAAACATAACCACAAACTCACACAAAGTTTAGATAGGAAATAGGAAAATTCTCAAAAAAGAATATTAAAGGTTAACACCCACCTAGTCTTGCACCAATACTAGGCTAACAGAAATGATACGCTAATTTTGATCTTCTAACCAAATCAATAATAATCTTTCCATTTCAATAATACACTATGCTGCTTACTAATAGCGGATGCTCTCATTGGAGTCCTGCCTTTCACGTATTCCATTATCCCATGTTATCTATCCTTTAGAATAGTTCCAACAGGCAAGCAGCTGAAGCCTACTGCTTTCCCAAAGAATGATGGCACCTGCCGTTTCTCTGAATACATAATTATTTCTACTTTCATTTCCATTGCAACCACCTTTCTCTTTGCTCACTTGGACTCCTGGACTTGCATGGACTTTCACTTCGGAGGCATGATCAAAAAGGTAAACACAGACTCACAATACCAAATTTAAAAAGTTAGGATAAAAGTGATGCTGTGCATAGGTGATCTTCTAAACAACAAGGCTAGCCATGAGGAAAGATGCAGCACCACTTACACCGTGCAAACTTTTCTGCACACTTGGAAGAGACTAGTTCCAAATTATTAATTTAATTATTTAATTATAAGTGATCCTTATGGGAAGCCTTGGGAGCCTTTGTAAGTTAAGAACGCTATAATTTAAGTCATCCATAAAATGGGGGCTGCCTGTAATTAAAAATTTTTAAGTCTAGTTACTTATGGTCTCATAGTAGATACAACTAGAAGCCAAAAGCAGTTATTTTAAATGTGATAACAAAAGCTAAAAGAAGGCTCTAGTATGAGAACAAATTCCTTTTATAGAAATAGCCTGAGTGTCCCCTGTGGGAGTTTTATGGCTGTTACCTCACTTAATCATCAAAACAACCCTATGAGACGAGTACTCTCAATCCCATTTCATAAATAAGGTGAGGGATCCTGGCACTCTGGGAGGCCGAGGAGGGTAGATTTCCTGAGTTCATGAGTTCAAGACCAGCCTGAGCCAGAGCAAGACCTCATCTCTAAAAAAAAAAAAAAAAAAGCCAGGTGTTGTGGCAGGCACCCATAGTCCCAGCTACTTGGAAGGCTGAGGCAAGAGATTCGCTTAAGCCCAGAAGTTGAAGGTTGCTGTGAGCTGTGATGCCATAGCACTCTACTGAGGATGACAAAGTGAGACTCTGTCCCCCCCAAAATTAAAAAGGTGAGGGGTATCCCTACCACTTCATTACCTGTGCATGATGTACAATAGTCTATCAATACTTTTACTTCTCTCATCAGCTATATTACCCCTCTCACAATAAAAATTACTTAATAATGCACATTAATTTTAATAGAGCCTCAATTCCTTATGTTATTGGTCATCCTCCTAGTCAAGAAATGTCCTGAAGTTTATAACAATTCATAAGTACAACTTAACATTCTGTATCAAAATTGAAATCAGTCACTCCCTTTTATCTCAAAACTTCACTTCTAAAAATATATATAATAAATTATTGCGGTAAATCAATACTTATATAAGAATATTATTATATTATAAGTTATGGTATCAAACAACTGGGAACAGCTTGAATCTCCATCCATCAGCAGAGGATTTATTGACTCAGGGAAGGCACATTCATATACTGGCATACTGGGCTCTATAAATCCATTTAAAAAGAGAATATATAAACTAATGTGGAAATATGTCCAAGATAAGAAGTTAAATGAAAAAAAAAAGTTACAGAGTCCATTATTCCAAAACTAGTATGTTTATAAACTATGTGATTTATACATTTATTATATATGATTTACATGCTACATTTGTACAACGTCAGTAGCACTGAAGTTACTAATAGAGTAATTTCTCTGTGTACCAATTATGTGAGAGACCCATAATGAGGGGACAGCAGAAGGACTAGAGGACTTTCACTGTTTCATGGACAACCGTGTTTTTATATTTTAATCACTTTTTTAGGAAGAAACACTCAATATATCAATTTCCATTCTGAAATTAAACATTCCATAGAAATCAAAGGCTCCATTAAGTTATCTGGTACCCCAATAAAGAGAGATTAACTCTCTTCACAAGAACTGCAGGGCTAGACTTCATGTGAAAGGTGCAGAAATCCCCTATTCTTTTCTTTGGTCATTAGCTGCCTATGCGGCATTACACAAACTCAATATTTTGTATGCAAGTAGCTGCATCTTTATTTTTGTTACTATTTAATAATTCTGGCATATTGGATGCTACATATTTCTTTTTTTACTTCCCTCTGTTTTGGTACATAATTTGCTTTTTATATCAGGGTGATGTGTGTGTGGTAACCATATTGTGATGTTCATATTACACAGAGGGGCATATTGAATCCATGGATTATCTCACATTAACCCAGTTCGTTACATTAGATGCTAGGGTCTATGTGTGCCTATTCCTAAGATATATATATTTTTTAATTTATTTCATTTATTTATTTTTTATTTTTTAGAGGCAGGGTCTCTCTGTGTCAGGCAGGCTGGAATGCAGTGGCATGATCACAGCTCATTGTAACCTCAAACCATTAGGCTCCATCCTCCTGCTTCAATCTCCCAAGTAATTAGGACTACAGACCACATACCACCACACCTGGCCAATTGCTAAAAAGAATTTTTTTTTTTTTTTTGAGATGGGGTCTCATGTTGCCCAAGCTAGTCTCAAACTCCTGGTCTCAAGCAATCTTCCTTCCTCTGCCTCCCAAAGTGCTAGGATTATATGCATGAGTCCCCATGCTTGGTTGATTTTTAAAAAGTCTTGAAGGTATTTTGAGATAATAGATTTCTCATTTCTTCTATACAGACTTGCTATGTAAGAATGGATCAAATGTCAGAAGATTTAATTGGAAACAAAATACATATTCCATGCATTAAGTTTTGTTATCCATCTCTTAATTATTCAAAGATTTCCTAAGAGTCAAGTAATTAGAATTGAATTCACATCTGGGTTCTAGGTTTATATGAGCAACTACGTTATCTGAACTTTGAGATCTCAGCTTAATAAATCATACTTAGTGTTTCTAGTTTTAGAATACTAGTTGTGTTTTAGGGAAATCCTCGTCTATCTTCTTAGATATAAAAATTATGAATAGTGGTATCATTATTATTATTGCGTATATTTGCACAGTGCCTTACATTTATTACAGGTAGATACTTACAGAAAATCAATTTTACTGAGCAGTCTCTATTGACCATCAAGAAATCTACAGAGCTGCTTTCTCCATGAACCTGAAGATAATGTTAAGATAAAATGGTTCAGCTGGGTGTGGTGGCTCATGCCTGTAATCCTAGCACTTTGGGAGGCTGAGGCAGGTAGATTGCTTGAGCTCAGGAGTTTGTAACCAGCCTGAGCAAGAGCAAGACCCTGTCTCTACTAAAAATAGAAAAACAAATCTCTACTAAAAATAGAAAAAAAAAAAAAAAAAACTAGCTGGGTGTTGTTGCGGGTGCCTGTTGTCCAAGCTACTCGGGAGGCTGAGGTAAGAGAATTGGTTGAACTCAAGAGTTTGAGGTTGCTGTGAGCTATGACACCATGGCACTCTACCGAGGGTGACAGAGTCAGACTCTGTCTCAAAAAAAAAAAAAAAAAAGAAATGGTTATACATGTATCATCAGAAAATAGCTTGAAATAAGTAGATTTCCCTTTAAGTGCCTACATATTAATAACTGAGATCTCTTTGGAAAAATAATAAGCAATGAAAAATAACTAATAACAAAAATAACTAATAATAATATTATTATTAATAATAATAATAAGCAATGAAAAATAACTAATATCTAATATATGAATCAAAGCAAGAAAGTGTAAGCAAGGATATTTTATCAATCACAACTGTCCCTCAAGTATCGAGGCTAACCAAACCAGTGTTGAACCTATAAGACATCAGAGAACATTGTACCCATACAGCCTTTCTGAAAGGCCTACTAAAAACAAGCTTCACCCAACAAAGAGCTGACTGGGAAGTGCTGGCAAGGAACCAGTAGTGAGCACAAGCATATTTAAATTTATGACTAACATGAATTTGGAGATAAATATGCAAAGGCTACTACATGATATATGCTCTGCTTCTATAGAACTAACAAAATATGGGAGAGAAAGGGAGAGAAAATGGATCAGAGATCAAAACATAAGAGCTAAAACAATAAAACATTTAGAGGAAAACATAATAAAATGTTTTGGCAACTTGGGGGTAGGCAAAAATTTCTTAGAATATAAAAAAAATTCTTAGACAAATCACTGGAAGGAAGAACCATAAAATTTTTTATGTGATCAATTAAATACCAAACTAAAAATAAGTCTGCTTATTAAAAGATAATGTTATGAAAATGAATGAGAAGACCACAGACTAGAAGAAAATATTCACAAAGTGTATATACAAAACAGGTCAACAATAATAAAATTAACAATATAATTTTAAAATGAAAATAATTATAATACGCAAATCATATAATAAGATATACAAATGCCCAATAAACAAATAAAGAGTGCTCAACATTATCAGTCATCAGGAAAATCAAAATTAAAACCACAATAAGGTACTACTACACATTTCTCAGAATGGCTAAAACTAAAAAAGACTGACAATACCAAATGTTAGTGAGGATGTGGAGAAACCAACACTCTTCTTATACATTGCTGGTGTGGATATAAAATAGTACAACTAGTTTGGGAAATGGTCTCAAAGTTTCTTATAAACTAAATGTATACCTCCCAATCACCAAGTAATTCTATTCTGAGGTATTAACCAAAGGGAAAATATAGTTCACAAAACACTTGCACAGCAATGTTCATAGAAGCTTTATTCATAATAGCCCCAACCTGGCAAGAGTCCGCATGTCCATTGATAAGACAATATACAACAAATTGCCATATGTTTTTACAAAGAAATACTACCAAGCAGTTAACAGGACTAAATTATTGATAAAAGCAACCCCATGGTTGAATCTCAAAAATATTATGCCTGAGTAAAGAAACCTTACACAAAAGAATATACATATTGCATGATTCTATTTCTATGAAGCTCTAAATCAGACAAAACATAATTTATGGCTGGAAAAATTCAGAAGTGTATCTTTTTAAAAATGGCATCTGACTAGGAAGGGACATGAGACAGTTTCTGGTAATGCGGTATCTTGTCAGAGGTTTGGGTTAGATGGTAGTATACATGTTTCAAAACTAGCAAAGGCATGGTTAAGGTTTGGTTACCTTATAGTATGTAAATTTGACATCAAAAATACTTTAAACAAATATTAAACTGTAGTTAATGAGTTTAATTAGTGTATTCTGAGGGTAAATGCACTATTAACAGTTTACTTTGAAATATACAAAAATGAGGTCAATTAACAGATTAAAAAATAGAAGGATGGATAAATGGATACCTATTGATAAAGTAAGTGCTATATAGTAACATGTTAATGAGAGTATCTAGGTGGTGGGTATACAGATACTCACTGTAAAATTCTCCCAACTTTGTTATAAGTTTGGAAATTTTTATAATACTATATTAATAGAATATGAGAGGGAAAAAGTGGGGAGAGGAATGAGTGGGTAGAATAAGAACATAAATTGCATCATGAGTAGGAGAGAGTCAGAGGATATCATTTAATGCTGACAAACTGAATTGTAGACATCTAAGAGCACAAAGATAAACACTGTGAAAGGTAATATTCTTGACTAAACTTGAAAAGTGGAGGAGAGAGAGGAGAAGAAAGGAGAGATGCAAGCCAATTTTATTTTGCTCAGAGTATGTATGAAACCACTGGGCATTTTCTAAGAGGAAGGATTACTAATATTTATAATATGTATTTAAAAAATGAAAGAAATCAGATCAAACATAGAGATTATATCAAAAAATGCAGACAGGCTTAACCAATCTAATATAAAAGCAGAACTCAACTCTATGCTCTGTAGAAAAGACTTACCTAAAACAAAGTGATTCAGAAAGGTTAAAAACAAAAGCTTAGGCAAAGCTGTGCCAGTCAAAAGTAAGCAAAAAGAAAGCAGGGGTCAAGGCTTTGATATTAGATGACATAGAACACAATCAAAAAGCATTAAGTAAAACCGAGAAGATACTATATCATTCTGCTGTTCCATTCAGTAGCCACTAGTCACATGTGACTACTGAGCATTGGAAACATAGTTAATGTGACTGAGAAACTTTTTTTTCTTTTTTTTGCAGTTTTTGGCTGGGACTGGGTTTGAACCCACCACCTCCGGCATATGGGGCCGGCGCCCTACCCCTTTGAGCCATAGGCGCCGCCCTGAGAAACTGTATTTTTGTAGAAGACGCCAAAAGCCAGATGACCTCTGAGCAAGATGATTTGCAGCTGAGGGCAGACCCTCAGGCGATTCGTCTGCAGGTGCTCCTTGCCGAGAAAGAGCCCGAGCCCATGGCATTCCTTAGGCACAGTAGTCATTGTCTAACACTCCCCTCACCTGACTTGTGCTGTCTCAATAAAAGGTTACTGCGGAGGCTGCTCCAGGCTATCCTGCAATCAAGGTTAGCCTGCCTCCTGCAAGCTTGTACTTCTAATCCATCATGCCTGGTTCCTCCCTGCAGTGATTGAGACCAGAGCCATAGGGGCCATAAGGGCTGTGACAATTTTTATTTATTTTTTATTAAATCCTAACTTTGTACATTGATGCATTTATAGGGTTCAGTGTACTGATTTGATACAAAATGTGAAATGCTTACATTGAACTAAATAACACATCCATCACAATTATACTCTTTTCTTAATAATTTTGAAATGTACCATTGCATCATGCACATTAGGTCAGGTCCCCCCAAACACCCTTTCTCCTCCACCTCCCCCCTCCCTACCCTCTCTCTCTCCTCTTCCTTTCTACATTCTGGACTACAGTTATGTTTTACCATTCACATCAATGTGTAGATGATTATAAATTGATTTCTTAGTAGTAGTGAGTACATTGAATACCTTTTTTCCATTCTTGAGATACTTTACTAAGAAGAATATGTTCCCGCTCCATCCAGGTAAAAGATGTGAAGTCTCAATCTTTTTTTTTTTATGGCTGCATGGTATTCTATGGTGTACATATACCACAATTTCTTAATCTGTTCATGGGTCAATGGGCACTTGGGCTGTTTCTATGTCTTGGCTATTATGAATTGGGCTGCAATAAACACTCTGGTCCAAATGTCTTTGTTGTAAAATAATTTTTTATGATCTGGGTATATATCTAGTAGAGGAATTGTAGGATTGAATGGTAGGTTTACTTTTAGTTCCTTGAGTATTTGGACTTGGCACTCAGTTGGACTGCCTTGGGGAGAGCTTGGACAGGAGTGCAGAGAACTTTTGGCATTGTCTAGGTCCCCAGACTAAGCCGCTGAGCTGGACAGATGGAGCTAATAGTGTTTGGCTATGGGTTACAGGGAGCCATTGTGAGAGAACTACACCAACAAGGTCCACCCTCGGGTTGCAGAGCAAGGATCGGGCGGGAGCTAGTAACCTATTGACAAAGCAGCCTAAAAGCAGGGACTGAGCCGCCTTACAGCCCTAAGCATCAGGGGCAGAGTGAGACCAGTTTTGGCACACTGGGTAAGTGGATAGCCACTTCAGCAGTGATTCCAGCGACAAGAACTTTCCTGGGAAAGCTTCTGCTTAGCAAGTTTAGAAGCTTAAAGTGACCTTTAAGAGGGCTGAAGAGAGACTTAGGGTGTCTACCCTGTGGGGTTTGAGAAATCAGTGGAGGCCTCCAGTTGTGATTCACATATCATACCCTAGAAGACCACCTGTTGCCCAGAGAGCACGTCAACAAACTCATAAGCCACCTTATGGAATTGGAAAAAGAAAAACAATCTAAGCCTAAACCCAGTAGAAGAAAAGAAATATCCAAAATCAAATCAGAGATCAATGAAATTGAAAATAAAAGAATCATTCAGAAAATTAATGAAACAAGGACTTGGTTTTTTGAAAAAATAAATAAAATAGATAAACCATTGGCCAGACTAACTAGAAATAGAAAAGTAAAATTTCTAGTAACCTCGATCAGAAATGATAAAGGGGAAATAACAACTGATCCCACAGAGATACAAGAGATCATCTCTGAATACTACCAGAAACTCTATGCCCAGAAATTTGACAATGTGGAGGAAATGGATCAATAT